>PVIW01012661.1:0-30986 GCA_004026585.1 Noctilio leporinus
TATGATATTTGTCCTTCACTGACTGGCTTATTTCACTAAGCATAATACTCTCCAGTTCCATCCATGTTGTTGCAAAGGGTACAAGTTCCTTCTTTCTTTCTGCTATATAGAATTCCATTGTGTAAATGTACCAAAGTTTTTTGATCCAATCATCCACTGATGGGCACTTAGGCTGTTTCCAGCACTTGGCTATTATAAAGAGAATTTTCTTATTTTTGAGATAGACTTGTAATACTATGAACTTCCCTCTTAGGTCTGCTTTCTGTGTTCCATGGATTTGAGGTTGTTGTGTTCTCATTTTCATTTATTTCAAGGTATCTCTTGATTTCTTACTTGATCTCATTGTGAACCCATTCATTGTTTAGTAACATGTTACTTAGCCTCCATGTCCCTGTACTTCGGGTTTTTTTGGTTTCTTTTTTTGTTTGTTTTTCTTGTGACTGATTTTTAGTTTCATACCATTATGGCCAGTGAAGATGCTTGATATGAGTCCAAGTATCTTAAATTTATTGAGACTCATTTTGGGTCCTAACATGTGGTCTAGCCTAGAAAATGTTCCACATGCACTTGAAAAGAATGTATATTCTGCTGCTTTGGAGTGAAACGCTCTGAAGATATCAATTAAATCCATTGACCTAGTGTGTCATTTAAGGCCACCATTTCCTTATTGATTTTCCGCTTGGAAGATTTATCCATTAATATCAATGTGGTGTTAAAATCCCCTACTTTGACTGTACTACTGACAGCGTCTCCCTTTATGTCCGTCAGGACTTGCTCTACACATTTAGGTGCTCCTATATTGGGTACAAAATGTTTACAAGGGTTACATCCTCTTGTTGGATTGCTCCCTTTATCATTATGAAGTGGCCTTTGTCTCTTACTATAGCCTTTGTTTTTAAAGTCTACTTTGTCAGATATAATTACTGCTGTCCCAACTTTTTTTATTTCCATTTTCATGAAGTATCCTTTCCCATCCCTTTACTTTTGTTCTGTGTGTATCTTTTATTTTGAGGTGGCTCTCTTGTAGGTAGCATCGAGGGCTATCTGGGAAAAATCAAGCCATTGTTAATATAATGAGAACCATTTTCACAATGTCAGTGTAACCTGGCAGCCAAAGAGAGTAGACTGGAAGGCACATGCATGAACAATGACAACTTCGCTGTTCTAGGTAGTGAGGGTGCTGGATGCCATTGATGCATGTATACTGTGTGGCCATCACATTCAAAATGAGCCAGTAGAACAACAAATCTACATCAAATTTCGCATTAAGCTTGAACATTCCTCCACAGAAACCCTTAGGATGATTCAGAAGGCATTTGGGGGACAATACAATGAGTGAAACACAATAAAAATATGGCACAAATGCTTCAAAGGTGGTAGGAGTCTATTGAAAGTGACCACATTCTGGGAGGCCTGCAATAAGAAGAATACCTGAGAATATTGAATGGGTATAGGTTGCAATCAGCAAAGGCTTTTCCCAAAACCAGAATCACCTTTGAAAAAGAGATTTTAGACCAGCAAGATTCAGGAAAATATAATGGGGCAGCTGATGGCAACTCCAACAAAGGAGTTTGCGGTGTTTTGAACAGTGGAAGAGATGCTAGGAGAACTGTGTTAGGTCCAAGGTACCTACTTTGAAGGAGACTGAGGCATCATTGTCCTATGTACAATGTTTCTTGTATCTTCTTCAATAAATGTCTGTTATAGGACATGGCTGACTGGATACTTTCTGGACAGGCTCATATCTATGGGTATGGTTTTCTTATTCAGTCACTACCCCATGTCTTTTGACTGAAGCATTTAAGCTATTTATATTGAAAGTGATTATTGATAGGCATGTATTTATTGTTACTTCATGTGACTATGTTCCTCTTTTATGTGTGTTCTTCTAGCAGCTCCTTGTAATACTGGTTTGATAGTAACAAGCCCATTTTGCTTTTTCTTGTCATGGTAGTTTTCTACTTCTTCTGCAATTTAAATGATAGCCTTGGTGGTTAAAATAGTCTTGGTTCCAAGTCCTTTCATCATTTTGAATATTTCATGCCCATTTCTTCTGGCCTGAAATGTCCTGCTGAGAAATCAGCTAGAAGTCTTATGAGAGCACCTTGTAGGTAACTGTCTTTTCTCTTGCAGCTTTTAAGATTCTCTTCGTCTTTAACATTTGGCATTTTAATTATGATGTATCTCCTTGTGGGCTTCTTTGGGTGTATCTTATTTGGGACTTTCTTCACTTCCTGCCCTTGTGTCTTCTTTCTTTCCTCTTTCTTTTCTCTTTTATTCTTTCTTTTAATCCTCAGCTGCAGATATGTTTATTGATTTTAAAGAGAAAGGGAGGGGGAAGGAGGAATCAATGTAAGAAATATTGACCAGCTGCCCCCTGTACATGCCTCAAGGGCTTTCTTCAATAGATTCCCAATCCCTTGCTCTATCTCTTCTCCTTGAGGTATCCCGATGCCATGCATGTTGTAATGCTTCATGTTGCCCCAAAGGACAAAATATTTACACCATCTCTTTGTAACTATCATGCACAACCTCTCAACTTATAACTTTTTAAAACTTTTTTAAATGGAATGTATTGCTGTGACATTAGTTAATATAACTATGTTTCAGGTGTAGAATTCTATTAATACTTCATCAGAAATTGTATTGTGTTCACAACCCCAAACCTCTTTCCATCACCATTTATCCCCCCTACATCCCCTTCTGCTTTCCCTCATCCCCTTTCCCTCTGGTAATCACCATACTGTTGTCTGTGCCTATGAGTTTTTTTGTTTTGCTTAATTGCTTCACTTTTTTTTACCCAGGTTCACACACCGCCCCACCCCCAATCATTTTTTCTCTATGAGTCTGTTTCTATTTTATTACCTTTGTTCATTAGATTCCACATATGAGAGATATCATAGGCCACTTGTCTTTCCCTGACTGGCTTATTTTACTTAGCATAATACTCTCCAGGTCCATTCATGCTGTCACAAAGAGTAAGATTTTTTCTTTTTATAGCTGAGTAGTAGTCCACTGTGTAAATGTATCCACTCATTTACTTATGGACACCTGGGCTGCTTCCAAATCACGGCTATTATAAATATTATAAATAACACTGCAATGAACATAGCAATATATATATATATATATATATATATATATATATATATATATATATACTTTCGAATTAGTACTTCGGATTTCTTCAGATAAATTCCCAGAAGTGGAATTGCTGGATGACAAGGCAGTTCTATTTTTAATTTTTGAGGTGCCTCCATACTGCTGCCCACAGTGGCTGTACCATCTGTGTTCCCAGCAACAGTACGTCAGGATTCCCTTTGCTCCATATCCTTGCCACCGTTGTTTGTTGACTTATTAATGATAGCCATTCTGATAGGTGTGAGATATCTCATTGTGATTTTAATGTGCATTTCTCTGATCATTAGTGACATTGAGCATTTTACATGTTATTGGCCATCTCTAGATCCTCTTTGGAGAAGTAGCTACTTCAGGTCCTTTGCCCATTTTTCAATTGATTTTGTGTGTGTGTGTGTGTGTTGAATTTTATAAGGTCTTTATAACTAATGGATATTAAGCCCTTATAGATGTATCACTGACAAATATGATCTCCCATTCAGTGGGTTGTCTTTTCATTTTGTTGATGTTTCTCTTTACTGTGCAAAAACATTTTAGTTTGATGTAGTCCCATTTACTTTTTCTTTTGTTTCCCTTGCCTAAGGAGATGTAGCATAAAAAACATATGGCCACAAGAAACGTTTGAGATTTTATTGCCTGCTTTCTTCTGGGCTAGTTATGGTTTTGAATATTACATTTAAGCCTTTAATTCACTTTTAGGTTATTTTTGTGTAGGTATAGAAGGTGGTGTACCTTTTTTATCCTTCTTTTGCATATATCTGTTCAATATCCCCAACACCTTTATTAAACAGGCTGTCTTTACCCTGGTGTATGTTTTTGCCTTCTTTGTCAACTCTTAATTGACCATAAAGGCATGGGTTTATTTTGGGGCTCTCTGTTCTGTTCCATTGATCTACATGTCTGTTTTAATACCAGTACCATGCTCTTTTGATTATTATGGCCTTGTAGTATAGTTTGATATCAGGCAGCATGCTTCCTCCAACTTTGTTCTTCTCAAGATTGATGTGGCTCTCCAGGGTCTTTTGTGGTTCCATATAAATTTTTGTAGTAATTGTTCTAGGTCTTTGAAATATGCCATCGGTATCTTGATAGGGATTGTGATGAATCTATAGATTGCTTTGGGTAGTATGGACATTTTAATGATGTTAATTCTTAAGGAATACACTTTTTGCCCATTGAGAATGATATTGGCTGTGGGTTTATCACACATGGTCTTTATTACATTGAGGTATATTACCTCTATTCTCACATTGCTGGGAGTTTTTACCTGCCTGTGGCCCCTGGAACAGCCCTGATCTCTCACCTCTGGGCTGTCTCAAGTTCTATTCTTTGTCTCAAATGCTGCCATTCATTCTCATGATCCAGAAAATTCCTTCTTCCTTTCTGGGGTTCAGGTTAAATGTTGCCACCTTCCAGAAGCTTTCCTAGGCCACCCCTGGACTTAGGTCCCCTTGTTTATGATTCTTCTTAGTCATACAGTCACATGCTCATAATCTTGTGTTTCATGTCTGGTCCCTCCGCCATCACACTGTGAGTTCAGTGGAATCACTCTTGCTCACCACTGTATTCCCAGAATCTAACACAATGGCTGGCTTATGTTTGGCACTCAGTGTTGGCTACAGAGATGACTGAATGAGTGAGTGACAGCTGAAATTCTGGAACTGAGCTTCACAGCTAGCCCTTAGCAGGATCCCATAATATTCTCAAGGGACTTGGCCCTCGGAAGGAAAAGCTCCCTGGGTCCTAAATTCTCCAAGGGATACTAAGGAGTCATTTTATAGCTTATCTGACCATGGGGTCTATTTATTCTCTCTAAAGTAGCTATTGATTCTGTATGAGGCAGGAATGTAACTTTTTGTGTTTCCCCAGTATTCATCAAGAAACCTGGCATAGAGGGGTTAAAAATGCAGACCTCATGGTATTCAAATCCAGCTCTGTCACCCACAGCTGTGCAGCCTTAGCCAACTGACTTATCTTCCTGTATCTTCCTTTTTTCTTCTGTAAAATAAGAATAACAATCTATTCTTTTTTTTTTTTAAAGATTTTATTTCATTATTTTTAGAAAGAGGGGAAGAGAGAGGCAGAGGGGGAGAGAAACATCAATGTATGGTTGCTTTTCACCTGCTTCCAGCCACAGACCTGACTGGAGACCTGGTTTGCAACCTTGTTATGTGCCCTGGCTGGGGATTCGAACCTGTGACCTTTGGGTTTGCAGGCCGGCGCCTTATCCACTGTGCTACCAGCCAGGGTACAATCTATTCTTTATAGAATGAAATAGAAAGTTAACTAACAGCAGTCATTTAATATCTAACATATAGGAAGACCTTAATACACCACTATAGTCCACTGTCATTAATAGGTTGCCAGTTTAGTAAGCATTTCTTTATATTCCCACTAGGTGTCGACACAGACTTGGTTAAATCAGCAGCACTGAGCTTTCCAAGTGTCGGAGCCCTAGAGAATGCTGGAACAAAAGGTCCTCAGAGTTGGAGAAATTGAAGAGAGAGTCAGCACGGACCTTACAAAGTCATGAAGGATTTGAACCCACTTGTCCTGCCTCCTTAAGGATGGCAAATTTAAGAGCCAAGGTCAGAAGGCCCCTGGGCTAGGCTACTTTATCCATTTGTAGTAATAGGTAACTATGAGCTCTATGTGACAGGTGCTATTCTAAGCACTGTAAAACATTAAGTCATTGAATTCCCAGCAACAACCATACAGGGTAGATTCTAATGTCTTCCTCATTTTACAAATGGGAAAAGCAAGGCACAGGGGAGTTAAGTCACTTGTTCAACACCACACAGTGGGAGTAGAAAAGTCCTGAGGGAGATTTAGAAGGTACAGACCAGATGGCAGGCCTTAGCAGGAAGTTGAGATCTGCTGAGCAAAATGTTAGGGCAGAAATACCTTCCAGGTCCCTGAAGTCAGAGCCTAGCTTTGGAGTCATTTTGATCACCTAAAACTGAGCTTGGAGGGTGAAGTAGTCTTTTGGGTGCAGAGGAAGGAAACCACCTGGGCAAGAGTCAGCCCGTATAAGAGGCCCTGACTCACCTTTTCCAGCTTTCTGGGGCCCCAAAGAGGAGAGGGTTGGTCACCGAGGCCTCATCAATGCCCAGACATGGCATTAAGGTTATAGGAAGGCAGAGTCTCTCCAAAATGGACCTTCTGATTCTTGCTCAGCAGCACATGTCACAGAATCCCTTTCTCTCTTTTATTCTATTTCATTTTTATTAGGGGTAATAACATACATAAAGTCCCCTAAGCTTATGGTAGAGCTTGATGAATTTTTGCTTATGTACTTAAAAACCAGATTAAGACACAGATCTTTTCCAGCACCCCAGAAAAGTTCCTCTTGCTCCTTTTCCATTTCTACTCCCCGTCAGACCCAGAAAACTACTACTCTGATTTCTATCACCAAAAATTAGTTTTGCATGCCCTTGAACTTTGTATGAATGAAACCATACAATAAGTACTATTTTTGTGTTTGGATTCTTTTAGTTCACATACGGTATGTGAGATTAATCTGTGGTGTCACGTATTTTGTCCTTTTAGATGTAAAACACAGTCTTTCATTGAATAAACATGCCATAACTTGTTTACTAATTCCCTTGATGATGGGCATTGAGCTATTTCCAATTCAAGCTATAAATAAATCTCCTACGAAAATTCTAGCACAAGTCATTTTGTAGACATACGTACTCATTTCTCCTGGAATGAACACCTGGAAGTGAAAATTCTAGGTCATAGTATAGGTGTATGTTTAGACTTAGTACAAACTGCCAGTTTTCTACAGTGGTTGTACCAATTTCCTCTTCCACTATCAGTGTACAAGAATTTCAGCTGCTCCACATCCATGTCAACTTTTAGCCCCTTCTCTTTTTCTAAATAAGAGTTTTCACTCTAAGACTCCTCTTTTCCTCATTTACTTTTTTATTATTATTATTTTTTTTTAGAGAAAGGGGAGGGGAGAGAAGCAGAGAGGGAGAGAGACATCAATGTACGGCTGCCTTTCACCTGCCTCCAGCTATGGACCTGACTTGCGACCTGGTTATGTGCCCTGGCTGGGAATCGAACCAGCAACCTTGAGCTCACAGGCTGGCACCTTATCCATTGTGCCACCAGCCAGGGCTTCCCTCCAGTATTAAATACTGGGTGTGCCCGGCACAGGTGCAATAATCCCTCAGCCCATAAGCATCAAGTTACTTGTAGTTTGTTTGAGTCGTTGCTAGAGAAGAAATGGGCATCTTCTTACCACAGATGTAACCCTGGGAACTGGGATGGTCATCTTATGACCATGAGCATGACAACAACATGAGGACAGGGATGGAATGAACTTGAGAGATAAAATGCCCTTCATGATTCTCCTGAGCCACTCAGTTAATGTGCCATTGAGTGGTAGGCTACTTATTTTTTAAAGCCAATTAGCTAGGATTCCTTTAGGAACTTGCAATATAAAGGATACAAGGATAAGCCTTCCTCGTAACCCAACCCAACGGTGCCATTTCTGTCCCCACATAGGCAACCCCACTGAGAATCTCTTTCTTAAAACCTGCTCCCTGGGATCTCATGTTCACTTGGGCTTCCTCCTACCTTACTGATCACTGCTGAGTCTCCTTTCTTGACTCCTCCTCCTCTGCCTGCTATTTGATCTACCTTCCCTCCCTTTGGATCTCATCCAGCACCATGATATATTACCTGTGAGCAGATGTTACCCACATATGTATCTCCAGTCCAGGCCTCTTCTGAGCTCCAGTCTCATACAAAACTGCCTATTGACTCTCCCCACCTAGATGCCACCCAGGCACTTCGAACCTACCTTTCAAAGACAAACTCTTGATCTTCCCCCTCAATCTGATCCTTCTTCAGGCTTCACCACTTTAGTCAAGGGCTCTTTAGCTCTTTCACTCAAGACAAAAACCTGTTACTGCTAATACTTCAGCACCCACCCACAATCAATCTTACACTCTTTCCTTCTCTACCTCCCCAAGCCACCACCCTGAGTCACCATTACTTTGCATCTAAATAGCTGCACAACAGCCTTCTAACTGGTCTCCACACCCCCACTTTCAAGTGCCTTCAGAAACCCAGATTTGGTATCATTCCCCTGAAGAAAATAGCTTCTCATTACTCTCAAGATGAAATCCAAATTCACGAGGGAGCTCCACCTGCACTACTCCTTGCTCACCGCTAAACCTCACCCTGCTTCTTCCCACCTTCACATCTAGGACAAGCAGTTCTTTCTGCCTAACAAAACGTTTCCCCTCTCACTCTGGCCCTGTACAACTCCGAATTGTTCCTGGTCTCTCAGCCTAAGTGCCAGCTTCCTAATATCCTATGTTAGGACTCCATTAATTTTTTCATAACTATACTTTCCCCCACGGCACTTCACATGATACATATATTTGGTTTGATTAAAACTATCATATAACCCTGGCTGGTAACACAGTGGATAAGGTGTCAGCCTGCGAACCCAAAGGTCGCAGGTTCAATTCCCCAGCCAGGGCACATAACAAGGTTGCAAAACAGGTCTCCAGTCAGGTCTGTGGCTGGAGGCAGGTGAAAGGCAACCATACATTGATGTCTCTCTCCCTCTCTGCCTCTCTCTCTTCCCCTCTTTCTAAAAGAATAATTAAATAAAATCTTTAAAAAAAAAGAAAATAATAAAACTTTTTAAATGTCATATATATATATATATATATACACACACACAAACAAACAAAAAAAACCCTATCGTATAGTACTTAATGACTGTCCTTCCTCTTCCTCTCCCCAAAATCTTCCCCACTAGATTGGCAGAGTCTATGCTACCCTCCATTCTACCTTTTTGCCCTTAGCACTGAGCTTACACATAGTAAGTGCTTAAGAAATGTGCTTCATTAGCTAATAATTGAACACACTGACTCATTCAACCCCCATAACAACGCTGTGAAGTAGGTATTTCGTCAGACAAGGGGAAGCTGAGAGTCTGGGAAGGCAAGTGGCTTGCCCAAGATACACGGCCAGGGGCGGAGTCAGGTCCTAAACCCTGAGTCCCGATTTTCCGCTCCTGAGCCTTGGC
This sequence comes from Noctilio leporinus, assembly GCA_004026585.1. NCBI lineage: Eukaryota > Metazoa > Chordata > Mammalia > Chiroptera > Noctilionidae > Noctilio > Noctilio leporinus. The sequence goes on from PVIW01012661.1 coordinate 9,194, forward strand.
CCTTTGGTGAAAGGGCCAGGAAGGGAGCGGACTTTGAGCCACGAGAAGGGTTTGCCGCAGTACACAGGTCATCCACGTGGGCCAGAGGGTGTAAGAGCTCACCTACAGAGACCACGGTACGCCTACTGGGCTCTCCCAGCGTCAGGATCACAATCTGCTGCATATGTATGAGGGGACCTTGCGCCCATGGCTCGGGCCTGCCCAGGATGTGCCTGACTAAAAATTCTTCAGGCTTGAAGACTTTAAAGTGCCCAGAGTTTCTCCCACGTGCGAAGAAACTCCTCTTTTGGAGTCGTTTGGAACGGACATTTGCGGGACAGCTGGTGGGGGAGGCTCCAATTTGGATCTTATGATCAGGCGTCTGCTGTAAACAGCCGAACCCTAGAAGGGTCCTCGGCCGGCAGGGCTAGAAGACGAAGGGGGCGTCTCCCCTGCTTCCTGAGGCATCCGTGGCGAGCCAAGGTGGAGGCAGGCTGCGACAGCGAAGGCGACAGTGGTGGCGGCGCCATGGCAGGGCTCTCAGGTACCGTGGTGGCGGCCTCCTGGGGGTGGGATGAGAGGCCTCCAATGCGTCCGCGCCGCCATGTTCCCGTTTTGGGGTCACCTTAGGCGTCTCCCCGTCCCTCTCTGGGATTTCCTTTCCGCGCACCCTCTAGCCACTTATGTCCGGTATCACGTGGTTGCCCTGTTTGGCCCCAGTCTGGGCCTTGAGGGTCCTTTCCCTGCTCGAGGGCGGTGACGGGACTCCTGGGTTCTTGTTCTGGCCTCCAAGGTCAGCGCTCTCCTCTCCGCCCCGGGAATGGGGCAGGCGGAGCGCAGGGAACGCGGGGCTAGGGGGCCCGACCACCCTCTCTTCATCCCCGGCCCTTAGCAGGGGACCCAACTTCTAAGAGGCCTGTCAGGCTGTCCCCGCCACTTGAGCTGCACTTTTTAGATCAGAGGGGCGTGGGGGAGAGGAGAAAAGGGTCTCCTGCCCCGGGCCCCTGCTTTAGTGTCTGGGTGATATAGGTCGCTGTCTACCTGGAGTCTCGGGTGCTTCTTACTCCCTCTAGCTTTACATCAAGTCTGGACACCCGTTCTTTTCCTCCATTATATATGGGGAGTGGCCCTCAAGGGCGGCTGAGGGAACGGAATGCCTGGCATACTTATAGCCTGAAAAGAATTGGGGGCGGGGGGCACTTGCTTTTTCCTTACCCCGTCCAAACCTTTCACTTCCTTCCAGGCCTCCGTGTCCCTTTTCTATGCTCAGTGTTTTGGACAGACTGGCGTCTGTCCTAGGGAAGAAATGGTCTTTCTTGTTTATAGGTTTGGATCGTGTTTTATCGCTTTCAGGGAACTGGTGTGTTGGGGACAGCTTCTGTTTGCCCTGCCTGACATGGTGCAACCATCCCCTCAGCCTCTGGACGGCAACACCAAAGCCAGGACCAACTTAAGTGCTCGTGCCAAGTGTTAGATCTTGTTTATTTGTTTTAAAGAAGAGACGAATTCATGTCAACCAAACCTGTTAAAAGATTCAGAGTCCTTGTCCATTTACAGTGACCCTATCAATTCTGTATCTGAAATTGGTCTTGTTAGAATTCCTGCCAAAAACAACTTAATCTGTTATGTGTAATGTGTGTTTCCAGGAGGGATCTGGAAATCTGGGTTTGGCCATCATTTTTGTTGTTCTCTTACATTTGAAACATATGCATTCCATTTAAACCTGTCACCGCGTGATATACCAAGGACCATGTGTTGCCTGCCTCTCTGACTTCCTGTCTGGGAATGTTCAGGAATTTGGATCCTGCTGGGGTATGGGCCCTATGGGGAGGGCGAACAGGATCTTTCCCAGAGAAGATGGTGACATGTTTGTGGGGCATATAGAAGTAAGAGTTCACCAGAGGGAAAGAAAGAGAGAGAGAGAGAGACTTACTAGATTAATGTTGTCTGCGTGCATCCACACCCTTGTGCACATTTCAGTCCCTGGGGGTAAAACTAACTGCAAATTTAAACTCACTTTAGGGTGCTGGTTCCTGAGTAGATACAAGTTTCAAAATAGATGTTTAGCAAATGGTTCACAGGAAACCTTCTCCTTCATCTAGCCCAAGTGGAATAAACTGTTGCTGTTCCACAGCTGAATCTCAAGAAGCTTGTCCTCCCTGCCCCTTCCTTAAATCACAACTCAAATACTCCATAAATAGAGGTAAATAACAGTGTCACCTAACACCCCTGAAGAGTCATGGTACCTGAACTCCCCTGGGGCCTGACTTAAATTGGTTACGCCAAGAAACTGACATCCTTCTTGGAGCAGTTTCACCTGTTGCTGCAGTTCCACAGCCACCCTAGTTCTCTCACAATTCATCTATCCTTGGCCTTGTGGGAACAGACTTGTGGGGGTAGTAGAGACAGTTCAGGGAAAGGGGAGACCTGTGGACATTTAGTCTTACGGACTAAGGGCTTTGCAATAAAATTAGAGTCATTTTTCAATTCTTCCCATTGCTCTCCATCAGAATACAACGTTTTAATGCTGCCACTTCTGAGAGAAAAATTATAAACAAGATGTGTTTGGAACAGACCTCTAGGCCTTGAACTGAAACGGAAGTGAACACATTCCTTCTGTCTTCTGTGTTGGGTTGTGTTTGCTGCCAAAACATAAGGGTTTGGGAGTGGGGGCAAAAGGAGTGGACGTTGTGCATTCAAGCGCACCCATGCAGGTATAGGACTCAGTGGCAGCCCTTACATGGAAGTCTGTCATCTCACCATGCTCTGAGACCTGCTGGATGGGCTTTGCCAAGGACATCTGGAAAGCCTTGGGGCTGCCAGCAGCCGCCTGCCTTTTAAAGATGGCACAGGGGACTTAAGAGAGGCCTTCTGTGTCCAAAGCTGCCAGGACCCTTCATGCTGCTGCATCCTGTCTCCCTGAACCCAGCTACCTAAAAGAGGCTGAGGTTAGAACATCGGGGGCAGTGGGCCCTCCCCTCAAAAGCTGCCACTCCCCTAAGAGCCTTCGAGGGGAGTGGCAGCCTTATTGAGAACACAAGTAGAAATGTCTTTATAGTTCTGGGGGCTTAGTGTGAAAACCACAGAACCTCCCATCTTTAGACTTGCCAAGAGATAGGCTTCAGAAGGGAGGTGTGGGCATTGCCCACTTATGAGGCAAGAGGAGACCTGCTTTACCTTCAGGCTATGGTAAAAGCTGGGGCCACCCAACCTAAGGAAAATAGAATCTCAGATTGCACATCCCCATTCCAGTCCTATGAGTCCTGATTGCCATTTAAAAGAAAAATTTTTTTTAAGATTTTATTATTTTTAGAGAGAGAGGAAGGGAGAGAGGGAGAGAAACATTAGTGTATGGCTGCCTTTCACTTGCCTCCAGCTACAGACCTGGCTGGGGACCTGGCTTTGCAACATGGTTACGTGCCCTGGCTGGGAATTGAACCAGTGACCTTTGGATTCACAGGCCAGTGCCTTATCCACTGTGCCACCAGCCACAGCTGATTGCCATTTTGATAGCAGAATGTTTCTAGTATGTAAGGGTTTGCTGGGATCTGCAGCCCTTTTACAGAGGGGAACTAAAGATGAGGGTTAAGGAGTGATCTGGCCAGGTTCCATGGGTTGATGGCAAAGCCTGTATCAGAACTGAGGTCTGTAATCCTCCACCCCCATTATTCTCTGATGATGAACTGAACTGATAGGTGCTGGTAGCTGGGTTGAGGCATACAAGGTGCTTGCTTAGAGTAGGGAAACAGTAGGCTCAGTGGGGCAAAGTGCTTTTTGATCGAGTGTTTTTGACAACTGTGACTAAGGGATTTGAGGAAGTGGCAGAAAGAGATTTATGGCCCTCCAACTCCCTCCCTTGGTATAGACCCAGGAACAGGTGTGTGGTGACAGGGACATGTAAAGCTGCAGACAAAGCTGAACAGATAGCAGGGCCAATTGGTGAGGCAGCCAGCTGACCCCATGTAGAAGAGTTCTAATTCACTGAGGAATGGGAGGAGAGAAGACTGGAGCTGAGCAGCCAACCCGCCCACCTACCCTGACATAATGGCAGGGAAGAGCCCATGGTCAGGGACCTGGTAAGCACCCCTAAGAATGTGGAGGCTAATGCCAGAAGCATAGATTTCCAGCACTGGGGAGAGGGCTGGGGAGGTTGCTGGGAGTAGGGGAGACCCTGGAGAGTAGCAAGACCAGGCAGGGTACCCTTGTAGTTGGCCTGGTAGAGGTTATAGGGCCTGGAGGGATGAGCTGGGTAGAGGAGACACCACAGCACACTACTTATCCTGTACTCAGTGCCCACCTGCCCAGTTCTCATTTCCGTGGTGCTTTTGGATGGAGATAGGGCTTTGTGTTCCAAAGTCCTATCACCCCTTCTCCCTATTGATTACTAGTACTCCGTTTTGAGGGCCACCCCCACCAGTTACTATCTCCCCATCTTTCCCACTGATCATACACCCAGGCCCCTTATCCCAAGACAAGTGAAGGTACCTACCCCTCTGGGTGGGGCTCATGATCCCTTATTCTGAGACCACAAGGAAAGACTTTTGGGAACGGGGGTATGATTCATTATCTCAGACAGTGTGGAGATGGAACTGGCTGTGCGAAGGTCCCAATTTATTCATCTAGTTGCCTCCCCTCCCGCCCTCCATCTCCCAAGGATTGTGCCCACTCCACAATGGGCACATCAGTCCAGTCTTAGAATTATGTGTCACTGCCGCAAAAGAAGTCACAAGAGAACTTTTTGGTGCGCCTCCACCGCCCCGCAGGGTCCTGGGACACTGTGCGAGAGGGGGGAGGTACTGTTTTTTTATTTTTTGTAGAGGTGGTCCCTGTCCTCCAGGAGCTTACAATCTAGCTGGGGAAACAACTAATGCACACTTACACAATCATTACAATTAGCGATTACCACAATATTGACCACAATTGCGTGAGACCAGGGAAAAGATCAGTGAGGGGCTAGGGGCTCGGCGAAAGTGTTTTAGTAAACTTGGGATTCTTTTACTGGTTGAAGAGGTCCAAATTGAGTGAACATTTTTTTTCAGGTGGGGTGGGCTTGGGAGGCAGTGAGGGGAGGGGGAATCGAGGGAGCAAAGGCAGCAAGGCTGGCTTGCACATGCCTTAGGCAAGGGACAGTGAGAGGGCCCCACTCTGCTTTTTAACCCTCTTCCTCCCTCCCTCACGCCCTCCAGTCCCGCCACACAGGCATGTAGTTGGCTCCTTGTCTGCGGCTCAGAGATTTAGGGCTTCGGCTGATGATGTTGGAATGTCCATTCTGCTGGCTGGTGTGGTTGTCTGGATCGCTGTGGTGGGCCTGCTGGCATGGCCGTTGCTGTGGGGCTGGGATGTCGTTGCTGTCCCGACTTGGTCCAGATCAGAATGCCTACGCCCAAATCTCAGAGGTCTGCTCCCTCTGGTCCCCCTCCTCCCTCCTACCCCACCCCATGTGGGGTACAAAGCCAGTTGGGAAGGGATCTGGTATTGTCGTCATTGAGGTGCTGCTTCTCTGGAGGCCTGCCAGCCCCTCACTGACCTTGGCAAGTGCTCCTCTGGCGAGAGAGCACAGGGGACCCCCCATTCCTGCGCGGCACTGGCTCCCATGCTGGGCGAGATGCACAGGAGCACCTGTTGACATGGCCGCCCAGGGCTAGGGGCTGGGGCCTCAGTTGGGGGCTCGGCGGCGCTCTCCCAACACCTGCCGCCCGGTCCTCGACACGGTGTACGCCAGCTTCTGCAGGGAGTACCTGAACACCTGTAGTGAAAGACCCAGGAGCCGCCCTTAGAGGTGGGCACCCTTAGCCTGGCTGCAGCTCTCCTGTGCCCGCCCCCACCCTACCCCCTGCCCCGCCCGCCTATCCAATTGGGAAAGACGGCCGGGGCGCAGCCTGTCCGCAAGTCAGGGCAACTGGAGCTTTTCCAGCTGTGCTGAAGGCTGTTGGACCTACAACTTATGTATACCTCACTTCTTGCAATGGGCTGGGTCCCTGGATGATTTCGAAAAGGGAATCCTACCCAGTAAATGCAGCATTCCAGGAACACCTTGAAGGAAACATGCGATTCCTTTGGCAAAGAATTCCTTTAACAGGGAATTCTTCCTGCAAAGGGTGCTAATTTTAGGGTAAATTATTTTATGGGCAAAGTGCTTCTGATTTTTTTTCTTTTTACATAGCGTTTTGCCTCAATTTGATTTTTTTTAATCGAATTTGGCTTTTTGGAAAGCGCTTTTTTTGTCTTCCATTTTTCTGTGAAGAGCCTTTTCCTATCATTTTCCTCAAAGCTGTTTTATCCAAATCACTTTCTTGTTAGCTCCTTTGTCTAAATTTTTTCTGCAATGCGCTTTTGATCTAACGCAGTTTTAAGTGCTTTTGTCTATTTTTCCTGCAATGCGCATTTTCTCAAATTCATTTTTTCCCGCGAATTACTTTTTTCTAATTCGTTGTGGGTTGGCTGTGAAGTGCTTTGCATTTGTTTTTGAAGTGCCTTTAACTTATTTTTTATCCCAGCCCTGCAATCACTTTACATTTTTTAATGTAATTTCCCGCAATGCGCAATTTTTTTAAGGCGGAAAATTTTTGCTATGCGAGATGTAAAGTCTCTTTTCGCAAAACAGACGTGCCCCGCCTCCCTCCTGGGGTTGAGTCTGGGTATAGCGGGGTTTTCTTACCGCGTTGGTCGCTAAGAGCCTCGGCGTTCCTTGGCGGCTGGCGCCCGCCGCGCCCCAACTCTTTGTTCCCGGCCGGGCGCGGGCGCACTGAGAAGGGTCTGCGCTAGGAGGAGGGCGCAGGGAACGGGTGGGGGCGCGTGGTGCCGGCCGCGGCACTCAGGCAGGCAGGGATCGCGGCAATCAGGATAGGTCGGGTCGGGAATGCGGCAATTGCAACGTGGGCTTGCCGGTTTGGGGGCGCGGATCAGGACCCCTCTCCCACCCGGAACCCAGGCACACTTACCTGCAGCAGCACACGGAAAATGTACCAGCCGATGATGAGTAGTTCAGCCGAGGCTGCCGCCACTGCCGCCATGGTTCCCAGAGTAGGTGGGTGAGAGCGAGTGTGCCGAAGGCTGTGGGTTCGCCGAGGGCCGCGGGTCTCTCCGGGTCCGCTATCCGGCGCACTGCCGCAGCCGCGGTGGCTGCGTCTTAAATATCCGCCCGCCACCCAAGTGCGCATGCGCGTTTGGGGAGGGTCTAAAAGGGGGGTAAGCCGGGGGCGATCCTCATTCGCTACAAGAGGAAAAAATAATCCATCTGCTCTTTCCACACCGACCCCCGCCTCCTGAGTTTCCTCTTAGACCCTTTCCAGAAGATTCCGCCGTCCCCGCTTTTGAATTTTAGTGTAAAATGGAGGGGAACTGCAACTCTTAGTACCACGTAGCCCAAGGGTGGGGGGTGGGGGGGCTCTTGGTGTGGACTTCCTCTCCGAGCCAAGTATCCGGTGCCGAACCAGAACCCACCTTGGTCACAGATGGAAACCTAATTTAGAGAGGATCATCTACCCTGCAGAGCAAAAAGGATGCCCTTCCAGGAGCCTTGCCTGGCCCCTGTTCACTCTTTTTCTAGTATTTGATGTGTTGTGAGCCAGCATCCTCTGTTTCACAGGAGTCTCAGAGCGTGTAATCTTGGATTCCTGGAGTCCCGCTTCTTACCGTTGCTAGACCTACAGCAGTGGCGGTTGTAGGAGTCCTACCAGGGCACTAAACTCTAGGCGGGGAAGAGGTAGTTACCAGGTATCTATCCTGCGGGAGGGGTACGGGAGGGATCGGCGCCTTTGCGCGGACGGTATGGGATGAGCTCGCCATAAAGTGGTAAAAATGCGCTCTAGGATGGTTTGCTTTTTGGACAGGTCATTTCAACCTCTGTCGTCTGCCCTCCTTCCCCCAGGCCCTGGTAGGTCTTCTCTGCCAGTAAGGTTCTTTGTACCCGTTGCGCCGGGCGGCTGGGGCAAGGTTTTGCTCCCGCCACCAGAGGGTTGTGGCTGTGCTGCTCCGTTTCCGGGCACGGCTGGTGGACCTTACTGAACGCGGTCTGCGAGCGCGGCCGCGGCGCACCGGTGGCCCGCCTCGGGAAAGCACCACGCTCCTGCACGCTGCCTGGCGCAAGGGCAATTGGCATTTGCCCCTGTGTGGACAGAAAATTAATTTTGATTAAAAGCTCACAGAGGTCAGGTTCAATACAGTGCCAGCAGCAGATGGAGAGTAAGTCATCTGAGCGAGGTCAGTTTAGATGAAGTAGCCTGGTGATTTTTTTTTTTTTTTAATACTGACTTTCGAAGAAGTTGGCTGGTTTTGGCAAAATGACACTGGGCTATTTGAAGAAGGGACCCTCGTCCTAGGCTACCATCTTAACACAAAATATCTGGTGGTGCTGCCACCGCTGCTGCTTCCCAAAATGTGCCAGGATCCATTCCTTGCGATCTCCTCCACTGGCAGTGCGCCGCCAGCTGCTTTGACTCTCCTCAGCACCTGCTGTGAGAGAGAACCCTGTGCTAATCCTGTGGGGCACGACCATCTGGTGGCAACCACAGGGCGGTGTTGTGAGGTCTGGACCCCTTGAGGACGGGCCGCAGCCCCAGGAGGCGATACATGATCTCTGCTGGGCAGGGCCCAGGCAAAGCCAGTCCACTGTTCGGGACCTGCCGGAAGAGCCCCCACGAAGCCCAGGGGAGACACCCCAGGAAGCTTCCAGAAGTGGTGACTTGGAGATGAAGAAACTTCCATGGGTGGGCAGGGAGGAAAGGGCATTCACATTTACTGTTGTTAACCATGATCCATTTTTCCCAAATAAGTATACATTCTGTTCCTGTTTTTTTTTTTTTTTTTTTTTTGTCTGTCTGTCTGTCTGTTTTTTGTCTGTTCGTCTGTTATGTTGACTTTTCTCTTCAGGATCCCTGCTGCCTTGGTGATCCCAGGCTGACAGCCAGAGAGCACAGCGGCTCAGCTCCTGGAGAGTGAGGGTTGAAGAAAGCGGAGGGTAGCCGCCCACGCCCGCTGGCTCCCATTAGGTCGGTTCCTGCAGCGGTGCCCAGCGGCCTTGGCGAAGGCCCTGCCTGGCAGAGATCATGTATTGCCTCCAGTGGCTGCTGCCTGTCCTCCTCATCCCCAAGCCCCTCAACCCCGCCCTGTGGTTCAGCCACTCCATGTTCATGGGCTTCTACCTGCTCAGCTTCCTCCTGGAGCGGAAGCCTTGCACAATTTGTGCCTTGGTTTTCCTGGCAGCGCTGTTCCTCATCTGCTATAGCTGCTGGGGAAACTGTTTCCTGTACCACTGCTCTGATTCCCCGCTTCCGGAATCGGCACATGACCCCAGCGTTGTGGGTACCTAACAGCCTGCCCAATTAGCTTTCCAAGGAAGCAGAAGACGGGAGGGGAGGCATTGACATAGGTCATAAAGCATTGGAGTTTCAAATCCCGCAGCCCGCGGGTGCCACATTCCTGACGGCGCCTTTTTGGCCTGTGATGTTTTATCCTTATAATGTGAATAATAGCACTGACCGGTGCTTTTATTGTAGAATCCTATAGTTGTGGGTGGTCTTGTGGTTGTGTGTGTGTTCTGTCCCCATCTTGGTCCCAGCTGGCAGGATGGCCACCCCCCTCGTCTTGTTCCTGCGAGGAGTCTGCACCCATCCTGATTAACCATCCCAGCATGACCTGGGCAGTTGAAATGCCAAGTCTCATTGTCACCTCTGTGACCCCTCCTTGTCAGGGTCTCCTTCCTTCCCAGAATGTCCCCAACTCCTCATTCCCTCCCTTTAGTTCTCTTCTACCCCTTTCCTTTTGTGGGGAGCATCTGTCCAAGACAGGGCTCATTTTTGCACTTATCTCGAATATAAAGAGATTGCTGACGCCCGAGAGCCTCGCTTTTTCATCCTTCTTTCCCTGGTCAGCAGGCTAGACAGAAACACGTCTTAACTATTTGTTGTTCACAAAACCTCCAGTATTTTTTCCAGTTCATTTTTAAGAAAGAAGTAGCAAGTACACGTTACTCTTTCACTGGGGTGTCTGGGCTCATGCCCAGCCTCGCTCCCTTTGCCCTTCTTCCTGCCTTCCTCAGCTGTCCCCAGGAGGGGGCAGGGTGCCTCATTGTGTCTCCTGTGCATGCTCTGCAGGATTGAGGTGTAATGTGTTCACGTAGATCTAGATCTAGCAGTCCCCAACTGAATGAATGGAAGAGTACTTGTGTGTTTCATAACAGCCATGATCCCCTTGGATAAGTGTTTGGATATTTTTTGGTGTGCCGTACATGTGTGTGTATGTGTACAAATACATGTGTATATTCCTTTTAAAGAAGCTTTATTGAACGTGTTCTCATTTTGGAGTTTAGCATTAGCTAGCTATAGTGGGTGCCGCTACGGTTTTTATTTAGCATGGGTATTGCAATGACCAGCACACTGGACTCCAAGGTGGTTCAGACAAGACAGAGGGGAGCAGTGGCCATCGTCCTCATGCCTGGAGCTCCTTCAGTCCTGCACATATAGACTGTACACTATGAAGAATACACAGGAAGACTTTGTGACTGTCACTTGCTTTTTTTCTGTTTATGCGCTTCTGTAACAAGTGTTGGCAAATGAGACTTTCTCCTGGCCCCTGCCCACTGGAGATCAGCATGGCTGTCCCTCCAGGCTAAACCATCCATCTTTCTCTTGCCGGAGCGGGGAGGGAGGTGGGCCAGGCAGAGGACAGAACTGGAGACAGTCCATCTAGGGAATGGGACCGTGAGGCCACACTTGTGGAACATTTGGACTGCATTCTGGAGCTTTTACTTCTGGTGTGTTCGTTGCACAGCTGTTTGAAATGTTTAATAAAGCTTTATAAACTTTACTTTGTGGTTTTATGTGGCTGCAGTCCATTTGGGTCGTGGTGTTGGATTTCTAAGTTTCGGGGGTGGGGGCAGGGGGCTGAGTCCTTGGCGCCAGAGTACCTTAGTCCGAAAATTTGATCTCCTCTCTGCAGAGCAGATGGGGGGGCGGGGGGGGGGCAGGGGCAGGCCAAGCAGTGAACAGGAGGGAGCCTGAAAGTTTTCAGAGATGAGACATTTGCATTTCTCAGCTCCCATGGCTTCTCGCCTGAAACTGTTTCCCTCCATAGGAGACTTGAGTAACCGATCCCTTGACAAACAACTTAAGACAGCTGGAACCCTAATCATCAAGGATTTTTTATGGTGCTGCTTTTGAAGTAAAAATAAAGTGAAACCCCTTATGGCATCTGAAGTGGAAAAATAAATAAGGCTGGCTATCCAACCAGGGGGCTTAAGGCAGTGGCTAGAAGCATGATGGTGATGCAGTTCAGTGTCATTGCTGTGCATGCACTACTGTGGCTGTGACCTTTGCGACAAAGCAGGGTAGTTTGTCAGGGCCCTGTGTGGGGTGTCCACCTCTTGATCTCTTCTAGAAAATGTAATAGGAGTACTACCTGTCCAAGACACAGAGCTGTTGTGAGGGGTTGTTGAGAGAACAGTTGTGAAAGGTCTTTGGTAATTTCATAGTTGACCTGTTTTACCTAGATTTTAAATTTCTTGCTGTAGTTTCATGTAGTTTTTTCCTGTCCTTTTAAATCTCCCTATTGTTAGCTTTATTTTTTTCATTCCTAGTGTTGCTTATCAGTGCTGTCTCTTGATCAAAACTTGGCCAAAGCCCTGGCCGGTGTGCCTCATTTGGTTGGAACATCATCCAGTAACTGAAAGGTTTCAGGTTTAATTCCCTGTCAAAGAACATACCTATGTTGTGGGTTTGATCCCCAATCCAGGTGCTTGCAATCCAGAGTCTGCACACAGAAGGCAACCAATTTCTCTAAAAGCAGTTTTAAAAAAATGTCCTCAGGTGAGGATTAAATCTTTTTTTAAATAACATACTAGCCAAAGATTTGTCCATTTTAAAGAACCAAATTTTTATTGATTATATCTGCTGAGCATTTTTCCTATTTGATTCTCCAACACTTTTATCTATGCATTTTTCTATTGGGGTTTTTGGATAGATTTCGTGGTTTAGCAAAGCCATAAGCTAAGGAGTCACATACTTGGAAGGATGATTTGTTCAGCAAACATTGACTCCCTGTACATACTATGCTTGCTGGGGATTTTAGGGGCAAGACCTAGGCCTGACTCTACAGGACCACATGATTCTAGCCTAGTGGGAAGACTAAGAAAATAGACAGTTGCAAATTCCAAAACCAAAACCAAACAAACACACAAAAAAGGGTTTTGTGGCCCCATCTCCTGTGGAGGCACCTGGGTGATAAATGGAGCCAAGATTATTGCTTATTTGCCCTCCCTCAGAAACCAGCTTTCTGTCGAAGGTCACGCCTATGTAAGAGTCACAAACAGGCCTCCCTCTGAAAGATTCCCGACCCTTTCCAGCAGGGAGCCTGTGGCCCACCCCTCCCAAGGTGACTGCGAAGTCAGCATTCTGTCTGCAACACTCCACCTTACCAAGGCGGCACAGCAGCACCCTGTCCCCACTTCCTGAAACACCTTTCAGGAAAATGAAAAGCAGATGCCTCTTCTAGCATTACGCCCTGTAATTCTGCTGGGCTCTGGGCTTCTAGTGCGACATGGTACCTGCTAGACCCTATAAGGCCTACGTCTGGGCTTCTTTAGGAACTAGTCTGTTTCCTGCTCTGGGCCTCAGTTTCCTTATAGGTAAAATGTAGTCTTTGGAGCAAACACGACCTTCCTAGCTCTAATATACACACAATCCTTTCTCCTAAGATCTTAGGATCCTCCTGGGTGCATTGAGGGAGGTAACTAAGCTCTAGGAACGTAGCAGTGCCCTTCCAGGACAGCCTGTATAGGTTTTATGCTTTAGCCAGTGAGCCTCCTGTGTCTGTCAGGAAGCCTTCCTGGACTTCATCCCTCCCCCTGGATATCTGCTTGCCTAAAGCACTTTATTCAGCACTTTGTTTAATGACGGAGTCAGTGCTAGGCAACTTTCTCTTTTGTAGTGATTGGGCTCCTCTTACCTTCCAAGAGGGCCTGAGTTGTTATTCCTCAATCAGCAGGTCTGGTCAGACTCCCATGCAGAAATACAGGCCTTGGGGCCACATAGTGGACGAGAATTGTCCATGCCATCAGGGAATTATTCAGGCTTTTATTTGCATATGTATATAAATATGTTATGGCAGGTGTCATAAGAGGAGTCTAAGAGGGACCTGATGTAGCCTGGGGAGGACTGATGTTCAGACTGCTCCTAAGAACAAGCGTAAGTGTTTGGGACAGTGAAATAATAAGTGAGATGTTAATTCCCATCATTTGATCAAGTAGCTGGGCTAAAAGAAAAATGAAGGACCACTTGTGGTACTTGGATACCCTACAGTCGGAACCAAAAAGGCCCTTTGGCTTAGAAATTGGTCTATTAAAACTAGAGGACTGTGATAGGAGACACAGAGGGGATCTAAGGCTAACAGGTGGCAAACCCCAAAACTCAATCCCAAGAACTCTTCAGTTGCCAGCAGATGAGGACCGTCACAAATACGGATCTGAAGGGAATAAGAGGTGACCCGATCAGAACAGCATTCAAGATGGGATTTTTTTCTTTTCAATAGGTAACAAGATAGTATTTGAGCAGTAAAAGCAGTAGGGCTGCAACAAAGGTCACTGCCCTGTCTAGATCATTGGGAATGGGGGAAGGTGGCTCTAAGGAGTAATAGTGGGTGAGGTGGTGAGGTGGGGAAGGCTGGAGAAGGCAGGTTGGGGAGGGAGGAGGACAGAGAAAGACAGCAGAAGCAAAGCTAATTTCCATTGAATAGCTGCACGAAAGGAGGCCAGAGAAAGGTTGTCAGAATCCATGCCTCACTCCCATTCCCTCCATAATGGGTGGAAAGGTCACATTTCTGAAAAGAGGGGAAAAACTGAGATGTGCTCACCTCAGCAAGTGATGGAAGCTGGTCCTGACTGTGAGGGGCTTATCTGATCTCAGCCCAGCACCCTCCCTTCCCAGTGTCCTCCTGAAAGCCAGAGGGGAAGCAGAGTTTGGGCTACCAGGCTTCTGAGGGAGAATTTCCTATCTTGAGCAGAACTTGGATTATAGCGTGGGCTCCAGGTGAAGTCAGGAAGCTGGCTAAGCAGCAGCGAGAGGCTTCAGAGAGGAGTCCTTGGTCTCCCTTTGGGCTCTCAGGTCTCAGTGGGATAGGGTCAACTTGGGAACAGTTCAGGACTGATGAACCTTGAGAAAAAGGGCCTCTAGGAGTCCATGGCTCTAGGCCCTTGTGTTTGTCTCTGCGCCTGCTGAGCCTCAATTTACTGCTTGTAAAATGGGTATCATGACATCCATCACAGCCTGAATCAAGGGGAAATCTTTAGAATGTTATTTCCTCTCCCCTGTAGCCCCCTGCCACCAACCATTATTGAGTGCAGGCATGGATGCAATCTGATCATCAGCTTTCCCGCTCATTCATTCATGTGAGGAGCATTGGCCAGGCCCTGTGCCGAGCTCTGAGAACCTGATGCAGAATAAGTCCAGCCCCTCTTTGAGGGGCTCAACTCGGCAGGAAGGAAGGCAGCAGATAGTCCTGTAAGCAGATAATTACAATGCCATGTCCATCGGGCTACAGTTGAGTTAGGTGAGAGAAATCATTTGGAAGACCATATGTTAGCCCCTCAGCATGAATTTCCTTATTTTTACAAGCCCCCAAATGTCAATATTCTAAAAAGGAAAGGATATCAAGGTATGACTCTTTCCTGAGAGACCAGAAGACTGGTTTTGCATCCCTGCTTGGCCATCAACTTGCTTAGGACCTTACATGGATTTCCCCCACACCTTAGAAACTACTGCTTATCTAGCTTTTTCCTCCTGAGGAACCAGTGTGGGGCTGCCTTGAGTGCTCTGTCAGCATGATCCTTCTCCAAGACTAATCCTTCGAGTAGTTCTAGCCTCTCACTTGTTTTCCTAGGCAGTTTGGCAGCCTGTAGTAAGTCTGCATTTCTATAGCTCCCTGCATTCTTCCAAACCTAAACCCTGTACCATTTCCCTGCCCCATCCCCCCTGATTGCACCAGCCCCAGGGATGGGAGAGGGAGGTGAGGCGAGGCCCTGGGTCTGATTGGGCCTTGCCCACTTCCTATGTGACCTTTCTCTGCTCTGCCCACTCCTTCAGGCCTCTGTTTACCCATCTATACTCCAAGGAAGGTGCTAGACCAGGAAGCCTGTGTAACATTTCTAAAACCATCTTCTGTAAAACATCAGTGAACTTTACCCTTGCTGTTTCAGTCTTAGAGATACTGCTTAGAAGAAAGTGTTAAAATAAGCAAGTGTTCAATCAAAAGATTTTTTTGTGTTAAAGAATAAACTTCTAGCTGTCAAGAATCTTAGCTTAGAGACAAGACAGACTTGGAAGGATCTTGGAAGGAGGAAGACAAACAACCCTTCAGTGGTTCCCTATTACCCAGGGTCCTAACTTAGCTTGGCCGTCAAGACCTTGCACAACCATTGAGGGTAAGGCTTTGTCTTTGTCCCTTGACCAAACACAGTACCTGCCTGACCAGGCCTGGCATGGAACCTGTTGGTTGTCTAGCCAGGGTGATAAATGGACAGATGGCTCAATCAGTCAATCTCTAGACTCCCTAAGGAATTAGGTAGCCCATTTTTTCCTAGAAGTAATGGAATTGAGTTTGCCTCCCAGATATTCTCTTGACATCTCTGAAGTGACCATATTTTCCAGTCTCCAAACTAATGTTTTACACACAGATATCACAGACACTAGTATCTCAGAAAGATATGTGAGAAGATCCTCGTAAAAGGCTCCACAGCCTGATGTCCTCCCTGTGGCAATAGGTGGCTGTAATCACCTCCCCATTTGTAAAATAAGGTGGTTGGACTAGATAACCCGTGAGTTCCTTTCCAGCTCTTGCACCACCCTCAGATGCCCTGGTGCCTGGGGCAGTAATTGGATAGAGGAGGCATGCTAACCCCAGGATCTGGGTCAAGTCGACATCTTGGAGCATGGAAGACTCACAGTGAAGGTTGCAACACTTCTGAAGATGAACTTGGCAGAACTGGCTGAGAGGTTTTACTGCTGATGGTGAGATGTTCTGGCAGAGTCTACACAGGTAGGTTGATGCAGGTGAGGATTGGGATTGGGCTCTCCTCCTCTAATAATTCCTGAGTAACGTTTCCTTGCAAAATCAGAAGCCTCCAAGACTGGTTGGTACCAGCTAGATTCAGCCATTAATATTGGCGAAGTGGATGAACTGTCTTTTCATACACTGTTCTAGCAGGGTTTCCAGAAAGGCTTTCTTCTCCCATCTCTTAAATGCCTCCCTTTATTTCATTGTCACTGTGCCTGAAAGCATACCTACCCAAAGCCTTCTGGTTCCCTATCCAGGTGGTATGTTCTCTGAGAAGGCTGTGGCCCCAGTGCCGTAATTAGTAAGAAACAGCTTAGCTCAAGTCAGAGCCACAAGAGGAAGGCTTGCCCAAAACTGGGTATCTGACTATTGAAAGAAAAATTATTGTTTATTTCCAGTCTCACCTCAGAACATACATCCAAATTCAAAAACTGTTTTAAAAGGTCAGCAAGGAGCTATGTATCCATCAAAAGCCAAGCAGGAAAGGAATTGGATTTTTAACAAGTGTCTGAATAGGGGGTACTCGCTAAGCTAAAAAGCAACAAAATGATGACATCAAGAAAGTGAAGTCCAACCAATTTGACTACTTCAAAACTAAATATTTACAAACTCAAACAGTATCACTAGCAGAATAAAAAAATAGAATAAAAAAATATTATGGATTTGCAGATCCATAATATATGGAAGAACACATGCAAAATCATTAACAGTAAAAATGCAACAAATAAGTATATAATTCACCTAAATGGAATCTACAGAGGAGGAAATAAAATTGACTAAAAATGTTTTTGAAAGAATATTTAATTTCATTAATACCTGAAAGTCAACCATGAAAAACAATAAGGAAATAAAATTTTTTTACCAACAAATTAGGAAAAAAGTTTAAGAATACTCAGTGTTGATAAGGATAGAGTGTAATGGGCACTATTCAGTGCTAAGGCAAATGTGAATGGTTGAAAACTTTTTGGAAAGTAATATGACGGTTGAAGACAAGAAGAAATGAAAATTTCAAGAAAGGGCAAATGGTCTGTATATTTGTACAACATTTATGGAATGTCTACTTTGTATCAGGCATGGTACTAGGTACTAAGATCTGAAGATAAGAGGTGGTACTTGCTCAAAGAGGTAAGAAAGACAGATACTAAAATGATACGTAGACACCTGGCCAAGATGGAGACACAGGTAGACACTTGGATGTCTCCCTCACAACTAAGAAGAAATTTACAACTAACTCAAAACTTAAAAACAAAAACAGAAGTTCCAGAAAATCGAACTATATAGCAGTTCAACAAAGGAAGAAATAAATAGCCAGATGAGTAGGAGGGGCAGAGAGGATGAAGTGTGAAGGGTTTGGAGGAGGTTCAGGGACTGTGGACGCTGAGAAAAGTGCAGTCATACATTTTAAAAGTAGGGAGGGAGCCCCGGCTCGTAGCACAGTGGTTAAGGCGCCGGCCTGTGAACCCAAAGGTTGCAGGTTCGATTCCCAGCCAGGGCACATAACCAGGTAGCAAACCAGGTCTCCAGTCAGGTCTGTGGCTGGAGGCAGGTGAAAAGCAACCATACATTGATGTCTCTCTCCCTCTCTGCCTCTCTCCCTACCCCTCTTTCTAAAAAATAATGAAATAAAATCTTTAAAAAAAAAAGAAAAAGTAGGGAGGGAAACCTGGGAAGTGATACCAGCCCTAAACAGACAATGCAGCTCATGGTTCCAGCACTGGAGAAACGAGAGCCTCATTGCTTCTGACTGAAAACCAGTGGGGGTTGGGGTGGAGGAGGAACCTGCTGTTCTCTCGACAGAGTCAGCTCTGTTGTTGGGAAATGAGAGAAATGCCTGGAAAGGGGATGATTGCTGGGCAAGTGGCATCATTCCCTCTCAGACCCCTCCTCCACGTACAGTGCCACGTGGTGAAAAGGGGCTCCCTGAACTGACAAATACCTAAGGCTCCCCCCCTACAACATAACCGGTGCAACAGCTCTAGCCAAGACACAGAGGCAAAGACAGAAAGCTGTCAAGCTGAGGGACAGAAAAGTGTGGCCCCAAAGTGGGGGCAGATCAAGGTTCCAGTGGGACTATGAGCAATGAGGAAGTAGCCAGTCTAACAGAGGCAGAGTTTAAAACGTTGGTGATACTGATGCTCACAGATTTGACAGACAAGAATAAAAGCACATTAAATGC
Source organism: Noctilio leporinus (assembly GCA_004026585.1). Taxonomy (NCBI): domain Eukaryota; kingdom Metazoa; phylum Chordata; class Mammalia; order Chiroptera; family Noctilionidae; genus Noctilio; species Noctilio leporinus. Next base: position 27,393 of record PVIW01012661.1, read on the forward strand.
ATAAGGGAAAAAATGAAGGCTATGCTAAGTGAAATGAAGGAAAACCCACATGAAACCTGTGGTGAAAGGAAGGAAACCAGGATTCAAGCCAACAAATTGGAACATAAGGAAGAAATAAACAATCAACCAGTGTAGGAGGAGGAAACAAGAATTGAACAAAGGAGGAAGGACCTAGGAACCTCTGGAACAACTTTAAACATGCCAATATCCAAATCATAGGGGTGCCAGAAGGAGAAGAGGAAAAACAATAAATTGAAAACTTAATGTGAAAAAATAATGAAGGAAAATTTTCCTAACCTGCCAAAGGAAATAGACATATAACTCCGGGAAGCACAGAGAGTCCCAAACAAGCTAGATCCAAAGAGTACCACACAAAGACATATTGTATGCAGGCATTTAGTGCCGATGTATCATTATGGTGGGAGCAGGCAATTTTTTGGAATATGCAGGTAGGATGTTTTGTTATAAGCCCATTTACCTTTATTATTTATCATCTTGCTGTCCTATACCTAAACCTGTATAGCTACATTTTCCGAGCTCTACCACCAGTCTGTAAAAAAAACACATATTTTGCCCTGGCTGATGTAGCTCAGTAGATTGGCGCTTGGCCTGTGAACCCAAAGACTGCTGGTTCAATTCCCCAGTCAGGGCACGTAACCAGGTTGCAAGCCAGGTTTCCAGCCCGGCCCTTGGCTGGAGGCAGGTGAAAGCAACTATACGTTGATGCTTCTCTCCCTTTCTTCCTCCCTCCGTGCCCTCCTCTCTGAAAAACAATGAATAAAATCTTAAAAAACAAAACAAAACACAAAACATGTATTTCTATGTGACCCACGCTCTATGCAGTTTGTGGAAAATGTAATTTTATGTGTTCCTCATAAAATAAGTTAAAATGTCTAAGATTAAAGATAGAGAGAGAATCTTTAAAGCAGCAAGATTAGCCCTGGCTGATGGCACAGTGGACGAGGCACCAGCCTGTGAACCCAAAGGTCGCCGGTTGGATTTCCAACCAGGGCAACATAACTAGGTTGCAAGCCAGGTCTCCAGCCAAGTCTGTAACTGGAAACAGGTGACAGGCAACCATACATTGCTATTTCTCTCCCTCTCTTCCTCTTACCCTTCCCCTCTGTCTGAAAAATAATAAAATATTTTTTAAAAAGCAGCAAGAGAAGAAGATAAGAGAGTTACTACTAAGTGGTACCTATAAGACTATCAACTGATTTCTCAAAAGAAACTTCACAGGCAAGAAAGGATTAGCCAGAAGTATGCAAAGTGATGGAAAGCAAGGACCTACACCAAGATTATCCAGCAAAGCTATCATTTAGAATGGAAGAACAGATAAAGTGCTTCCCAGGCAAGGTAAAGCTAAAAGAGTTCATCATCACCAAGCCATTATATGAAATGTTAAAGAGACTTATTTAGGGAAAAGATCAAAACTATGAACATTAAAATGACAACCAGCTCACAGCTATTAACAACAAAATCTAAAACATAAAAACAAGCTAAGGAGACATCCAGAGTGGAAACAGAATCATAGGTATGGGGAGCATTTGGATGGGTGTCAGCTGGGAGGCAAAAGTGGGAGAAGAGGGGAAATAGTGTAGGGATTCAGAAGCACAGTTGGTGGGTGCAGAACAGATGGGGAGGTTAAGAATAGTACAGGAAGGGATAAAGCCAAGGAACTTACATGCACGACCCATGGACATGAACCAAAGGAACTGAGCAGAGGGGAACGAGGAAAAAGAAATTGGGACAACTGTAACGGCATAATCAATAAAATATACTTACTTAAATAAGATAAAATGATATGTCGTAAGGCAGCCAGAGATATACTTGGGACATGGGCAAAAGCGAGGAGCCTTTGGGGTGGGTGGTACAAGTGTGAAGTTTTATGGGAGCATCCAGGGGGCATTTCTAGAAGGGGTGCCTGGCTGAGTAGTTTTCAGGTAAAGATCAGAGACAAAAGAAACATCATGGATGACCTTGTAGACAGTTCAGGCTTGCCAAAGCATGAAATAAGAGGCAGGGATGGAGAAGACAGGGCCGGATCACCCAGTGCCAAGCCTGTCTAATCGAAGTTTGGGTTTTTGTCTGTTTGGTTTTTTACAATAGGAAACCATGGAAACATTTGAGCAGGCAGGTGCTATGGTAAGATTTCTGTTTTAGCATAATTAACCTGGTTGCTTAAAGACTTTTGGAAGTGCAAAAAGGCCAATGAGGAAATGATTGCCTTGGTCCAGGTAGACAGGTAAGGCCTGAATTAGAGTGGAGGCCACGAGGATGGCAAGAAGGTAAAATTAGAAGAATCTGTTGACCAAGGGTTCTGTCTGTTTCCATCTTGGGTGGTTGGGTAGACGGGCGAATACCTAGGAGAAAGAATAGACTTTGCAGAGTAGCTGGAGAAGATTGTTGAATAAAAGGTTAAGATAGATAGAGGGTTTGGATCCAGCAGGAAATCTGAACAAATTTGGGTTGTGATCAATGACAAGCCTAGCCCTGGGCTTTGGTGAGGGAGCCCTAAGAGAATGTGGCAACCCAGGAGAGAAAGGGGGTGTGGGCAGAGAACCTGTTCCCCCATATAAGGGGTGAGTAAAGGGAAACAAGGGCTCACGGAGGCATAAAAGGAAGTCAGAGGTGGAAAAAGCACCTGGAGCCTGTGTTGGCATGGAAACCCAGGGGTGTGGAGTGTTTCCAGGAAAGAATAATAGGCAGACAAAAGAGAAAAGCCAGTTAGCTAAAGACAGAGCCCGCTGGATGGAGCAATTAGGGGGCCCTGGGTCCTCAGGGAGCACAAGGTAGGCAGAGGAAAATGAAAGAGGAAGGAAAAGCAGGTAACATTGCCACCTGTCCTGGGAGTTTGGAGTACTGGGGAAGAGTCTGCTAGCTATGATTTGGGCCAGGGAGAATTTCTGAGCTGGGTTGAGAGGAAATAAGGATAGACATGATAGAAGAGAGGGTGATAGAGCTGGTGTGTAAAGTCTTCCCAGCTGCATAAGACAGAAGCAAGATCACAGGGGTGCTAAGGAGGGAAAATGTTCATTGGTGACCTTGACTAGAGCTTTTGTCTAGTTGGAAAGTATATATATTAGTTTGGAACCCATAAAGGAAGTGTGGGCATGTCCCATAGAGGATAGATAGAGAACTAGGGATGAACTTAAAAGAGAAGGTGCAGAGTTCATGGAATAGGGCCAGAAACGGCTGTGACTGACACTTTAAGGATGGCTACAGGAAGAGAATCCTGCTGAGGAGACTGAGGAGAAGGGGCCAGGGGAGAAGACCAAAAATGTGGGGATCTCAGAACCCAGGGAAGGGAGCATATGCAGAGGTCAGAGTGGCCACCGGCGGGTCAAATGCACAGAAGTTGGGGAGGTGAGAGCATCTCCTGGATCTGGTCTTTGGGAACCTTCGTCACAGCAACTTTGAGGAACAAGGCAGAAGGCCACCTGAGTAGGGAATGATCTGGTGAAGAAAGCAGAAGGGAAAGGGGGGTGACTTTGGGAGGAAAGCGCTGTTTCTTATGCTGGCATTTGAAGGGAGGAGGGCTGAGTAAGCCTAAACTGGAAGAGGAAGAACCAATAATGAAAGGGGCCCCAGAGC
>PVIW01012662.1:0-30958 GCA_004026585.1 Noctilio leporinus
GAAAGAAAGAAGGAACTTGTACCCTTTGCAACAACATGGATGGAACTGGAGAGTATTATGCTTAGTGAAATAAGCCAGTCAGTGAAGGACAAATATCATATGATCTCACCCATTATGGGACAATAATGAGCAAAACTAACAATAAGCAAAACAGAACCAAGTATATGAATACAAGGAATAGGCCTTCAGTGGTCAGGGGAACGGGGTTGGGGCGAGGAGGAGGTAGAGGCAAAGAAAGGGATCAGCTTAGACAAGAACCTAGTATAAAGGAACCATGGACATGGACAACAGGTGGAATTGACTTTGGGGGGAATGGGTGGGTGGGGAGGGGGACAGAGGGGAGCAAAAAGGGGATCGATGTAATACAACAACAATAAAATAAAATAAAAAATTTTTAAATAATAATAAAATAAAATAAAATAAACTATACTTTAAAGAAAAAAGAAAAGAAGGAAGGAAGGGCTGAAGGAGTAAGAAGAGAAGGAAAGAAAAGCATTGATAATGTGATAAAACAAGCTTTGTTTTCTCTACTGAAATGCCCTGTGGCTATTTCAGGGTATTAGAAACAGTACTGCTTTCAGACGCTGTTGCTTTCAGTCTTCACTTTTCTTTTTTACAAGCAGGAGATATCTAAGATCTGTCCTGAAAGTATCAGCAGTGCAAACTGTTCTCATTATATTGATATTGGTTTGATACTTTCAGGACAGAACTTGTATGTGTAACCAAGATAGTGCATTTTACCATTTACTCAGCCACAAGTTCTTAGTGCATTTTACCAATTACTCATCCACAAGTTCTTTCTGTATGACAGCTCTATTGAGAACAAATTGGAAATGCTACAGATATTGAGGTAAATATTCTTTTTTTTAAATAAAGATTTTATTTATTACTTTAGAGATAGGAGAAGGGAGAGACAGAGAAGGAGAGAGACAGCAATATATGGTTGCCTTTTACCTGCCTCCAGCTACGAGGTAAATAATTCTTGAGAAAACTTCTGAATGTGTTACAGAAGGTCTCTCTTCAATTTATCAATGCCTTTGACACATATATAATGTTGAAGTGAGAAACCTAATTTTGAGTTCACAGGTACAAAATGGATTAGTAAAATAAGTAGGACTAGCATTTCTCTTAGGCTTCAGTTGTAACCCTCCACCCAGAAGTCAGCATGAGTTCACTGATGAAGTACCTGGAAGAGTGCTGGGGAGACTTGTTTACTCCTCAAATGGCTACTATAACCTAAATTTAATCTGCCAATGAGTGAGGCAAGAGACTTTATTTTTAGTAACAATATATGTATGGATACCCATGTATGTCAGGAACAGTACATAAGAATTAGAGAGCCAGTAACAAAGGTCATAATTTTATTTAATCAAATCAATAGTAAGTTGCATGTAAAGACGGGTGCAATGATGTGAAAAAAGTTAGATACATATTCCTACAAGTACAGTTTTCAGTATTCATAGGAATATGAGAATAGGAAAGAAATACTTTCTCTCATTTCAATATCAAATGTGTGAACTCAGCACCCCTGGTACAGTAGACTATATTTTTATGCACACACCCTCCCCTATTCATCTGTTGAAACCTAATCCCCAATGTGATGGTAGTGGGAAGTGGGGCCTTTGGTAGGTGATTAGGACATGAACGTGGAGCCCTCATGAATGGGATTAGTGCCCATAAGAGAGACTCCCAAGACCTCTCTTGTCCTATATATACCATGTAAAGACACAGTGAAAAGAACCAGGGCTGTGTTTTCACCAGATACCAAAATCTCCAGCACCTTGTAGATTTCCCAGCCTTAGAATTGTGCGAAATAAATTTATTGTTTAAACCAGTCTAAGGTATTCTGTTATGGTAGCCTGAAACCTAAGACTCCAGGGTAACTATACAAAAACATTTTATATTAGAAAAATAAAAGGGTGTGGGAATCTGTACCCATTTTACTTGAAATGCGATCACTTAGGAAGAACACGTCTGCTACTGCCCTGCTGAGAGGTACTTGCTGAAATATGGAGGGATTCAAAGAAATAACGGCCACCTAGATCTAGTAGGTAGGTGAAATAAGAGCCAGAGAGGAAAATTTAACATTAGAAAAACTTAACATTCAGTTCTTCACTTTCTAAAGAATGGCACAAGGAAGGCAAACCATTCAAATGACAAATAAGATGGATGCAGTTGACTCCAAGCTGAAGAGCTCCAAGGTTGTGGCTGATAATGGAGAGCTATTCTGTTGATTCAGCCAATAGTGAAAGGGTGGGGCTCTGGTTCAAAAAGCCAAGGAAACCTCAAAAATTACAGGAAAAGAGCTTTGGTTTGGTCATGTGGCTCTGTTTGTTAGAGCATTGTCCCATATACGAAAAAGCTGAAGGTTCAATCCTTGGTCAGGGTGCATACAAGAGGCAACCACTCAATGTTTCTTTCTCTCTACCTCTCTCTCTCAAATCAGTAAATATATAAACATATCCTTGGGTGAGATAAAAATATATATAGATAGATAGATATAGATAGGAAAGGGGATTTTTAGTTGAAAGAGAACGAACCTAATGTAAAAGTATTTAACAGCCTAACACTGTGTCTTGGAAAGAAATAAGTTGCCACCTCCAAAGGGTTTGAAAATAGGGTGTGCATGATCAGTTGGCAATAATGTTGCATCTCCTTATTTCACATCTTTATTAATTTTGAAAAACTATGTTTCTAAGGTTACGATTTAACATTGAGTCACATATCAAGTATTAAATTCTGAGAGTAACCATCATGTTGAAGGAATACTATGTTAGAGCAAACATAATTTCTGGACTGCATGAAGGGCAAATTGCTAAGGAAATTGCGGACTTCAACATCCCTTTACGTACAGTTGACAATGTGAAGAAGGTGTATGATACTGATCCTGATGTTGCCACACCAACAAGGAAAATGCATATGGTGTGCAAGGATCGCACAAGTCCAGATACTGTACACAAAATCCAGGAGATCATCAATGAAGATCCAGGATGTTTATCTTGACATTTTGAGAGTAGTTGTACCCAGATGAAGCAAGTCACAAATGGACATCATTTTATCTTCCAACAAGATGGTGCACCAGCACATAATGCCAAAAAAGTTGCAAGAATTTCTCAGTGTCAATGTTCCCAAATTCTGGTCAAAGGAAATCTAGCCACCTAGTTCACCAGATGCAAATCCTTTAGACTATTATGTACACAGCATTTGTGAGAGAGAAGTTAATAAACAACTAACATTCCAATAAAAAGGCTGTTAAAGCTAAGAATGAAAACATGATGATGTCCATGGATAAAGAAAAGTTCGTTAAAGTGTGCTTAAGATTCTGAAGTTGAATTAAGTCTATTATTATTGCAGCAAATGGAGACTTTTTGAACAACTTACAAAATAATGACTATGTATTTACATATAAGAATGAATTTATTTCATAATATTACACTTTTGTGGTATGGTGTTTACTAGAATTTTGCCAATTGATCATGTGCACCCTGTATAAATCTGATAATAGAGAAGATACTGGCGTTAGGAAGAATGTTGTTCTTCCTGCTTCATGGAAATTTTTCTCCCCAAATTCTAGACCTTGGTTCTTCTGTTTTACCTTCTAGTTCTTTTCTTACTGCTGGTGAACCCATAACTGGATATTTTTCTTTTTATAGTTCTAAAATATAATATGAGGCACAATATTCTATATCTGGATAAGTAACATCTCAGGTGCCATCAAATACTAAGATACTGTGATCAAGTGGGGAAACAGAAAATCACTTGAAACAATATGGTTGGATCAATGCTGAAAAATAAATGAATCTATGAATTAATGGTTCTTGACATGCATATGTGAGTTTGTGTGTACATGCCCATAGATTAGCTTCACAACAAAACTTATAGATGGCCTAGTGATCTGTATCTCAAATAAGGACTTATATTGTAGTGGACAGCTGGTTTCCTACCACAGCTGTACTGGGTATCAGTCCAGGGTAGACTACTGTGCTGATGCTTCACCCAGCATCCAGGATCCAAATCCTTCCACACTTTCTTCCACACATACCCCCACCCAAATAAAACAATGTTACCATCACTATTTTAAGTGCACTTTAGAGAAGTTTGTCAATTTTTGAAAAAAAATCCCCAAAGTTTAGTTAAATCTGTTTCAATTTTACATGAAGTGACAGAATTGAAAATGCATGACATTAAAGAAACATCTGGGAAAATAGCAGAATTAGTTATAAAGGGAGTGAAAGAGATGCTTATAGTTTGAAATCTCCGATAATGCATTGCTTTAAAAGAAAGACTAACCTTTCAGGCTCTGGCTAGTGGCACAGTGAATAAGGAGCCAGCCTGCAAACCCAAAGGTTGCTGGTTCAGTTCCCAGACAGGGTACATAACCAGGTTGCAAGCCAGGACTCCAAGCAAGTTGGTAGCTGGAGGCAGGTGAAAGGCAACCATACATTTATGTCTCTCTCCCTCCCTTCCTCTACCCCTTCCCCTCTCTCTAAAAAAATAATAAATAAATAAATAAATAAAGACTAAACTTTCTTTAACTTTTCCCAGCTTAAAGAAAATATACTGTGATTGATCATAGTAATTTTAAACAGCAAAAGGAGTTGCTTTAAGTTTCTTGTATGACGAACTCTTCAAAACCTTTCACATTATGCCAAGTGCTTTGGGTGCTCACAAACAACATTACTGTGTCTAATGAGGTATCTTGAAATTCTACGTTGCATAATATTAGGTTGAATGCAACCTTCTGTGACTATGCATTCAACCTAATGTAACTAATTTCATATTAAGCAGATAAACATTCTTTAAAAGTATTTTATTGTCACAACAAAGATAAATACTGTAAATACGATGTGATTATACTTATGAGGCATCCAGCATAATCAATCTCATGAAAACAGAAAGTAAAATGGTAGTTTCCACAGACTATGGGGAGTTGTTAGTACACAGTACAGAGTTTCAGTTTTGCAAGATGGAAAAATTCTGGAGATTGAACAACAATATGAATATACACAATAATACTGGACTTAAAATTGGTTAAAATGATGAATTTTATATTACATGTATTTTCTCAAAATTAAAATAAAATTTAAGTATATTATTATGAAATAGACAGAAAATAACAAATATTGGTGATGACATGAAGCAACTGGAACTATCAGGAGAGTAAGCCGGTGCCACTAATTCTGAAAACTGCCGGACAGTTTCTATGCATTGACTCAACAGAAATGGGTATATATATATTCAGAAAAAGATATGCAATAGCCCCAAGTTAGAAACACTCCACATATCCATTTTCAGTAGACTAAATGACTAAATTGTGGTGTTCATTTCCACAATGAGAATGAATATACACCATGGATAAAACTCTCAAATATAAAGCGAAATGAAAGAATTCACACAAAAGAATAAGTATTTGATTTCACTCTTCATCAATCCATCTGTCATACTACTCTATGGTAAAACAAATTAGGATAGTAGCTATCTTCATGGGCAGGTAATGACCAGGAAGGGTCACCAGAAGAAACTTTTATAGATACCTGTATGTACTTACCTTGTGATTTGGGCATGTTTCTATAAGAATTACTGTCATAACTTGATAGAATTCATTTATTTCATCATTGACCTAACTCTGTATTCCTGAAATCTGACTAATACTTAAGTTGTATTAGTCATTTGAGTCAGGTTCCTGCAATATTACTCCTTTGAGTCAGGTTCCTGCAATATTAACTTGGGGTAGTTTTGAACAGCAATCTACCACACTGGCCTTACAAACTTCCTGCTTATAAGATTTATCATGGGTATCCACAAGAATGCAGGGGCTGCCCTCTATGTTATCCTAAAGTAAACTGCTTCTGCTTGCTGTTTCTTCCCTCCCCTCAAGTGTCGGAATCTGGGAGGAGGAGTTAAGGAAGACAACCTTCACAGTTGATGTTCATAAGGTCTGTGATTTAAGGGTTAAAAGAATTCTTCACTTTATTTCATTTATAAATTTGAATTTTTTAATACTGCTGCTTTTAAAGTCATTTTCTCAATCCAGGTATCTTTTGGTTTTCTTTGTGTTTTAATTTGTGGCTTGGAAAGAATAAAAAATTTCGAGCTGCTTTCATACTTTATTACCTAGTCTTTCATGAAGGAAATCCCATTTTCATGATGAAATCTTGGCACACCTAATTCAGCCTGTGTATTCTGGCAACAGGAACAAGGAAAGTACAGATCTCACTGCTTCTTATATTAGATTTATTTTGTAGTGGGTAATCTTGGTATTCAAAACTTTCACTTTTTTTTTTTTTTTTTTTGGCTTTCTTTTTTTTTTTAATTAAAAAAAATATATTTTATTTATTTTGCTATTACTTTTGTCCCAGTTTTCCCCCATTTGCTGCCCTCCAACAGGTACCCCATTTCCTGCAGCAATGCCCCCCCTTAGTTTATGGTCATGTGTCATGATATAAGTTTTTTGTTTGTTTTTTAATATTTTATTTATTTCCAGAGAGAGAGAAGGGGAGAGAGGCAGAGAGGGAGAGAAACATCAATGTATGGTTGCCTTTCACCTACCTCTAGCTAAGGAACTGGCCGGAGACCTGGCTTGCAACCTGGCCATGTGCCCTGGCTGAGGAATTGAACCAGCGACCCTTGGGTTCACAGGCCGGCACCTTATCCACTGTGCTACCAGCCAGGGCCATATAAGTTTTTTGGCTTCTCCATTTCCTTTATTCTTTTTAACATCCCCCTATTTATTCTGTAACCACCAATGTGTACTTTTTTTCCCTTTCACATGCAGACAATTCACCATTTAATTACTGTCTTCTGTCAGCTTCTTAAATCATATTAATACAAAGATTTCTTCTCATTTTTTCAAAATGCCTAAGTTAATTCATTTGTTGAATGAATTACTCTTTTATGTAATATGAATTGCAATATTACCAAACATATATAAAAATAGATTTACACTCATACATATTTTTACACATATTTAAAGTACATACTGGATTTTGAAGAGTTAATACAAAAATTTTAAATATGCCACTAGCTTTCATAATTATTACATGTTAAAGATAGTATTTTAGATATATTGTAGGAAATTACGCAGTTTTTTCCTTCTTTAATATTTATTTTGTGCTGGAATGCAATGTTTATGAAATATGTAACAGAAATGGTGTACTGCAACTCATATTTGAGAAAGTTGTCCGAAAGACAGTGCCAAACCCATAGTAAAAAATGAATTTGGTTTTTGAGCCAGATCCTCCCCCTCCAATAAGACACCTCCACTTTATTTTAAGCTACTGGAACTACAACTTATTCTTTTTGGAGTTTTCCATCTTAAATAGTAGATTGATTTTTTTTTTTTTTTTGCCTGTGCACTGGTCTTACTTCTTTCAACACCTTCTGTTTTTCCTCTACATGTGTTTTACAAATTGAAGCCTTCAGATATAATGGCACTGGCAGTGCTCAACTGGTCCCCAGAGTAGAAATTATTATGTCTGTTAGGTTGAGGTAAAAAATAAAAATCTCTAGGATTTAAATAATTTTGTAGAATAGTATTCTAGCCATTTTTTGAACTTATGGTTGACTTCCTATGTGGTCCTAAACTAACCCCTGAACTATTTAAGAGTCTGTTGAGGTACAGATTAGGTAGGTTCACAATTCAATAATAAAGTTTGCTACAGCATTAATTCCTTTTCTGAAGCATCCCCAGTTTGGGGGGCCTTCATAACTGGAAATGTATATTTCTGCAATTTAGTTGAAAGGACTCTCATCTAATTTACATGCTAATGTGAGAATATATATTGCCTATATACATGAATCATACAGTTTAGTAGTTTGCAACTTCTATACAAATTGGTCTTCATTCTCAGCATCTTTCCTAACCTATAGATTGACTGATTTCACAACACACCAATGACTAGTTAGTTGCTGTTTAAAACATAAATTGTTAACAAAATCTATATATTACACACCCATAAGCACATATTTTGTAACAGTGAATAAGAAAGAATGTATTCATGTAATAGACATCCACATTTTCTTACTTTTTTCTTCTTCCTTAACTGCATTCAATTTTTCTGAGTTATTGCAAGTAACATGATTGTCCTGTATTGTGAAATGATTTCAATTTAAGAAATCTTAACCTGCAGTAATGCAGATACAAGTAATATACAGAATTATACCTTATTTATTAAAATCTATTTATAACAAGATCATTTTAAAGCATTCATAAAGTTGGTTCCTATCCATTCAGCTTCCCTATGTCTTTTGATTGATGCGTTTAATCCATTTACCTTTAAAGTTATTATTGATAGGTACTTATTATCTATTTTTCCCTTTGCACCTGTGTTCCTCTCTGTCTTTCTGTTTCTTCATCTTTTTAAAGCAGACTCTTTAGCATCTCTTGCAATGATGGTTTGGTGGAGAAGTATTCTTTCAGACTTCCTTTGTCTGCAAAGCTCCTTATTTCACGTTCCATTTTGAATGACAGCCTTGCTGGTTAGAGTATTCTCAGTTGGAGCCATTTGTTTTTCATTGCTTGAAATATTTTTTGCCATTCCCTTCTGGCTAGTTGTGTTTCTGTGGAGAAATCAGCTGATAACCTTATGGGAGACCCCATGTATGCTATTAGCTGTTTCTCTCTTGCTGCTTTCAGGAGTGGGGCTCTTAAGGGTTCACCTTCATTGGGATCCTTTGTGCTTCCTAAGCATGCATGACTTTTTCTCTCTTCAAGTTATGGAAGTTTTCTGTCATTACTTTTTCAAGAGGCCTTCTATCCCTTGCTCCTCCTCTTCTCCTTCTGGTATCCTTATGATATGGATGCTATTACCTTTCATGTTGTCCTGCAGCTCTCTTAAAACCTCTTTATTCTTTTTTTTTTAATTTTTTAAAGATTTTATTTGTTATTGCCAGAGCAAGAGGAAGGGAGAGAGGCAGAGAAGGAGAGAGATATCAATGTATGGTTGCCTTTCACCTGCCTCCAGCCATGGACCTGGCTGGAGACCTGGCTTGCAACCTGGTTATGTGCTCTGCCTGGGGAATTGAACCAGTGACCTTTGGGTTCGCAGGCCAGCACCTTATCCACTGTGCTATCAGCCAGGGCAAAACCTCTTCATTCTTTTTCAGTCTTTTTTCATTTTGTTGCACTGCCTGGGAATTTTTTTCTACATTGAACTCCACCTCACTGATCTTATCCTCTGCTTTCTCTACCCTGCTGTTGATTCCTTCTACTGTTGTTTTTTTAATTCAGAACTTGTATTCTTCATTTCCTCCTGGCTCCTATTGATGGTTTCTATGTCCTTTTTCATGCTGGTGTAGTTCCCAGTAAGTTCCTTGTAGCTTCCCTGGAGTTCCTCATAGTTCCCCTAGAGTTGTTTGTAGTTGTTTTTTTGAGCTGACTGAGCTCATTGAGCCTCTCTATCATCTTTATTTTGAATTCCATAGTGTGCCTATCTCTATTTCATTTTGCACTCTTCCTGGGGATTCCTTCTTTCTTTTTGCTGAGGATTTATTTCTTTGTCTCCCAATTTTAGGTGGCTCTTATTTGTTTCTGCTTCTTGGATTGGTCTGCTTTGACTTACTGTCTTAGTGGTGTGACCTTCTGTGGTGTAGAGGTGCACCGAAGTGGAGAAAGAGGGAACATACCTCAACATAATAAAGACTATATAAAGCAAACTTATAGCCAACAATATATTCAACAGGGAAAACCTGAAAGCTTTTTCTTTAGAAAAAGGAACAAAATAATGATGTATACAGTCACCAATTTCATTCAATAGTATTGGGATTCCTACCCACAATAATCAGACAAGGAAAATAAATAAAAGGCATTTGAATGGAAAAGAAAGAAGTAAAACTCATAATTTTCAGATGACATAATAATATATAGAGAGAACACTAAAGAAGCCAAAGAAAACACCACTAAAACTAACAAATGAAGTCAGTAAAGTAGCAGGATACAAAATAATATTCAGAAATTGATTACACTTTTCTTTCTTTTTTAAAAAAATTTTATTGTTGATGTATTACATCCATCTTTTTGCTCCCCTCTGTCGCCTTCCCTACCCACCCTGATCACACTTTTAAACACTAATAATGAACCATCAGAAACAGAAATTAAGAAAACAATCATACTGATGATTACATTAAAAAACCCTTAAAATAACAAGGAATAAATTTAACCGAAGTGGTAAAAGACCTGTATTTGGAAAACTATAAAATACTGAAGAAAGAAAGTGAAGAATATACAAGTAAATGGAAGGATATGTACACATAGATAGGAAGAATTAACATTTTTTAAATGTCCATACTACCCAAAGCTGTATGAAGAGTCAATGCAACCCCTATGAAAATACCAGTGCCATCTTTCACAGAACTAGAATAGCCCAAAAATACTGCAAACAGACAAGCAATCCTGAGAAATAACCAAGTTGCAGATAGCAAAGTATACTACAAAGCTACAGTAATCAAAACAGTACGGTACCAGCATAAAAACAGACACAGACCAAAGGACCAGAAGGGAGAACCCACCTCTATTATCAAATAATCTACGACAGAGGAGGCAAGGATATATAACCAGATAAAGGCAGCCTTTTGAATAAATGGTGTTGGGAAAACTAGACAGACACATGCAAAGCAAAAAATGAATGTAAATCACTTTCTTCCACCACATAGAAGAATAAACTCAAGATGGTTTAAATGAAAGACCTGAAATAATAAAAGTCCTAGAAAAAAAAAGCATAGACAATGCCCTTAATAATATTTTCTGGACAGGTCTCCTCCGGCAAGGGAGAAAAAAAGAAAACAGTAAACAATTAGTACTATATCAAACTAAAGAGTTTTTGTACAGTGAAGAAACTGTTAACAGAACAAAAAGACAACCTCCTGAATGGAAGAACATATTTGCCAATGACACATCCAATAATGGATTAACACCCAAAATATAAAGAACTCATACAAGTTCACACACACACAACCTGATTAAAAAATGGCCAGATGATCTGAATAGACACTTTTCCAAAAAGAACATACAGATGGTCCATAGACATATGAAAAAGTGCTCAACATCACTAACCATTTAATGCAAATTCAAACTGCAATGAGATACCACCTCCCACTTGTTGGAATGACTATCATCAACATACCAACAAACAATTTTTGGCAAGGATGTGGAGAAAAAGGAACTCTCATGCATTGTTGGTGGGATTGCAAATTGGTGTAGCCACTATGAAAAACTGTATAGAGTTTCCTCAAAAAGGTAAAAATACATCCACCTCAAAACTAGAGACAAACAGAAGAACCAGAATATTAAGCTGCATCTAAGTCCAAAGATATAAAGAAGAAATATTCATCCAGACAGGCATGAGGGGGCGGAGCCAGGACAGAGAGGACACAGATTGGCAGAGTGATTTGGCAGCACAGCAGCTACAGTGGGATGGTGACTGTGTAGCCAATCAGTGGAAAGCACAGTCACATAATTTTTAAAGAGAAGAGACACTTGTTAAGTGCTCCTGGCAGACCAGATTGCACAGCTCATGGGTCCAGTGCCAGAGGGCTTGGGAAATAAAGCCACATTACTTATAACTCTGAAAACCTGTGGGGGCAGGGGCGGAGGAAGAAACTGCTGGTCTCTTAGCAGAGGCTTCGTTAATAAGCCCCCTTGGTCCTGGAAAATCTGCATACCCACCAACTCTGGGAACCATGGCCAGGGAAACCATTAAGAGAGGCGCCAGTCCTATATAGGAAGCAGGAAACTGCCTGGAAAATGGGTGAGTTCTGAGCAAGCAGCATTGTTCCCTCTCAGACACCTCCCCCACATACAGCACCAAAACAAGGTGAAACTGGTTGTCACACACTGACAACTTCCTAAAGCTCTGCCCCTTACAATGTAACAGGTGCAACAGCTCTACATAAGACAGAGGAGCAAACAGAGGAGCCTATCAAGTTGAGGAGATAGAGAACTATGGGTCAAAAAAGTGAACAGATCAAGGTCCCAATGGCCAAACTAAGCAGCTAGGAAACAGCCAACCTATTTCCTAACAGATGCAGTTTAAAATGCTGTTGATAAAGATGCTCACAAACTTGACAGATATGCTTGAGTACAGCATATACAGAAGGGAAGAGGTGAAGACTAGGCTAAGTGAAATGAAGGAAAATACACACAAAACCATCAGTGAAGGGAAGGAAAACAAGGTTCAAACCAATGATTTGGAACATAAGGAAGAAATAAGCAGTCAACTAGTACGTAAAGCAGAAACAAGAATTGGGGAAAAAAATGAGGAGCAGCTTAGGAACTTCTGGGACAACTTTAAACATGCCAATATCCAAATCATAGGTGTGCTAGAAGGAGAAAAGGAAGAGTAAGAAATTTAAAACATGTGTGAAAAAATAATGAAGAAAACCTTCCTTAATTTGGTGAAGAAAATAGACAAATAAGTCCAGGAAGCACAGAGTCCCAAACAAGCTAGACCCAAATCTGACCACACCAAGACACATCATAATTAAAATGCCAAAGATTAAAAATAAACAGAGAAGCTTAACAGCAGCAAGAGAGTTACCTACAAGGGGGTTCTTATAAGACTATTGGCTAATGTCTCAAAAGAAACTTTTCAAGCACGAAGTATTCAAAGTGATGGAAAGCAAGGACCTATAACCAAGATTACTCTATCCAACAAAGCTCTCGTTTAGAATGGAAGGGCATATGAAGTGCTTGCCAGACAACGTAAAGCTAAAGGAGTTCATCATCACCAAGCCATTATTATGTGAAATGTTAAAGGGACTTATTTAAGAAAGAGAGGATAAAAATGATCAACATTACCAAGACAATAAACTCACAACTATTGACAACAAAACCTAAAAAAATAAATTAAAAAAAATAAAAACAAAAACAAAAACAAACTAAGCAAATATCCAGAATAGGATCAGAATCATAGGTATGGGGATCATACCAAAGGGAAAGTTATCAGCTGGGAAGGGGAAAGAAGAGAAATGGGGAAATGGTGCAGGGGCTTGTAAACATACTTGGTACATACAAGACAAACAGAGAGAAGTTAAGAATAAAAAAATGGACGAAATCAGAGAACTTATAGGTACAACCCGTGGACATGAACTAAGGAGGATGGGTGCAGGAGGAATGGGGGTCCTGGGTGGAGGGAAGCAAAGGGAAAAGAATTTGGGACAACTGTAACAGCATAATCAACACAACATACTTTTTAAAAAATTAAAAACAGAAATACCATATTGCCCAGCAATTCTATGTCTGGGTATTTAGCTGAAGAAATCCAAACCACCAATTTGAAAAGATATTTGCATCCCTATGTTAATTGCAGCATTATTTTACAATACTCAAGATATGGAAGCAACCTGTTCATTGACAGTCAAATAGATAAAATAGATGTGGTACATATATACAATGGCATATTACTCAGTTATTAAAAGCAAAAAGAATGAAATCTTGCCACTTGTGCCAACATGGATAGATCTAGAGAATATTATGCTAAGTAAGTCAGACAGAAAAAGATAAATACCATATTATTTCACTTAAGTGTTACCTAAAACCAAAATAAATGAACAAAGAAAACAGGAACAAATTCATAGATATAGAGAACAAACTGATGATTGCCAGAAGGAAGAAGGGCTGGGGGGAATCAGTGAAAATGGTGAAGGAATTAAGAAGTACAAACTGCTAGTATAAAAAGTCACACACATGTAAAGCACAGCATAGGGAATACAGACAATAATATTGTAAAAACTATGGTGTCGGCTGGGTACAATTTAATGGTGTGATCACTTCAGAAGTTACATAAATGTCTAATTATATGTCCCCCTGACTAATATAATATTCCATGTCAACTTTAATTGAAAAAGTAATAAAAATTATGAAAAAATAATGAGAATGGCTTCACTCCGTAAGATTTCCCAATAGCAATGCTCACAAAAGTTATGGTTTTCTTTTGGTAACTAAGTTAAAATACGAAGGTCATTTGATGCAGATAGGTTTTCCTCAACTGATTTTTTAGAGGAGTCAACCATTTATTACTTATAGTTAACTTTTCACAGCCTTTTATCTCTACCTCAACATTAATATGTCTCTTTTCTGCAATAACATTGTGTCATATTTCCCCTGGAATTTTCTCTGAGTACTGCTTGCTGGTTTAGCTAACTATTAGTTAAAGAACATGACACCACAAAAACCTTAAATGACTCCAACTGTGACTTTTTCTTACCCCAAAGCTGCTTAATTCTTAGATTCTTTTTTTGAGGCCTACCCATCACTAAGTGTAACTTTAACTTACACTCAGGTTAACACTTCAGCGTGTAACTCAGGTTTGCTTAGTCACCTGAACTCAAGAGTTCTCATAAGGTAACCCATTGTCCAAGGGCTGAGAGCATGTTTCTTGATGACTCTACAGAAAGAAATGGGGTCCTCAGTTCCAAGGCACAGAGGAAGCCAGCCAATAGGTGACAAATGATCAAAAGAGAAAGGGTTCCTTCATTCTGTGAGGCCAGTGATGATGACAGCTTGACTTTCCCTGGCTTTCCAGCCCAACAGGACTAGAGGGTTTGTCTGAATCAGATCAAGGTAGTGTAACAGAGCTTGAACCAAAATAAAAGGAGCCCCTGAGAGGTTAGAGGTTTCAGTCACATTCTTCTTACATAACTCAAAGGACTCCAAGTCTTTGAGTCACAGACAATGAGAGATCCTTGTGGGGGTCACCTGAACTTTCCCAAATTGGAAGTACCTCTTGGGGAGTAAATGTCAGCTCCAGTTTGTATTCAGATTCACAGGTCTTGTACAGTCTAACCAGACACAACAGAGAGCTAACAACGAACTTCCAAAAAAACATTAGCACTGTTGACATAGGACTTGGTTCTATAAAATCCTATCAACTTGCAGAGGCAGCAGCTTCTCAGAATGGGGACAAAGACAGTGTCACTTCGAAGGTCACTGTCAGAGAAGTTCTGGATAAATGATTGCTTTAAGATCCTCATAGACAGAGAGCAGGATGACAGCTAGTAGAAGGAGGGGGCAGAGGGATTGAACAAAAAGAAAAAAATACTCATAAACATGAAAAGCAGATTGATGGGGGTAGGAGGTTTAAGGGGACTAAATGGTAATTGAAAAATACAATAAAGATGGAATGAAAACCCAAAAGTGAAAAAGTATACACAGAAAGAAACAAAACAAACAAACCCAAAGAGCCTATGTTTCTATGTTTCCAATCCAAATTCTAACAACTCCTATAGTTCATCTAACGACTGTCATGTGTCATGCGGATACCAAGAAAGCAAGTTGAATATTATTACTATCCGACTTAAGAAATCACAAACGCTGGCTGGTGGCTCAGTGGACTGGCACCAGCCTGCAAACCCAAAGGTCGCTGGGTTTAATTCCAGTCAGGACACATAACCAGGTTGCAAAGCCAGGTCTCCAACCAGGTCCGTAGCTGGAGGCAGGTGAAAGGCAACCATACATTGATGTTTCTCTCCTTTTCTTCTTCCCTCCCTGCCCTTCTCTCTAAAAATAATGAATAAAAATATCTAAAAAAGAAAGAAAGAAATCACATTAGTATTTCACTAGGTGTTTTGCTACCAGCTGTGGGAATAAAAGAAGTTAAAAAAAGGAAATGTTCTTTTTCCATTTCATTCTACTCTTCTAAAGCTAATTTTTAAAATTCAGCCTTGCATGGCTTAAGATGGGTACAGGGGTTATTCCCAAGCAGTATCTGGCAAGTTGAGCAAAATAATATTCAGGCAAACATGTGACAACAAGAGGTGCACATCCAGATTGTTCTGCCGGGGGAGGACAGAGGGAGTCCTAGCATAACTGGGCCAAAGAGCCTTTTTAGGAATTTGTAATTGGTACCGAGAAAATGACATTGCACCTCTCCTTATGATTAGGCTTGCGATTCTGGACTCATATCCAAGAATGGGCATCTTCCACTTTCCAAGGGGCTTGGAGAAGAAAATAGGTCCACAGATAGAAAAAAGCAGGCCCACAAGGGAAGGAGAGAGTATGTCTGACCCTCAGACCAGGTTTTAATGACCAAATCCTCAACTGCATTCCAACCCTAGTGGTTGAGACACTCCTATCAGTTTAAGTCATCTTAAAAAAGATCTTCATTTATAAACTAAGATGTCCTAAGTAATTCAGAAAGACACTTTTAACTTTTTTTTTGTAGTGATTATTGATATGCAGGTTTCAAAAAATAAAAAATAGGCTTGGATTATACTTAAAGTATTCTATAATATTTTTGTTATTGAAGGAATTATGCTAAGTGAAATGAGCCAGGTATAGTATCACTTACATGTGAACTCTTAAAACAAACAAACAAAAGTCAAATTCATAGAAACAGTAGAAAAGTAGGTGTCGGGGGCTGGAGCAGGGGGAAATATGAAGATGTTGGTAAACGGATATAAACTTTCAGCTATTGTAAGATGAATAAGGTCTGAGGATCTAATGTAACACATGATGACTATAGTTGATACCATTGTATTGTATAAATGAAATTTACTAAGAGAGTAGAACTTAAATGTTCTCACAAAAAAAGGATAAATATGTGAGGTGATTGATGTGTTAATTAACTAGATGGGGAGGGGCATCCTTTTATAGTGTATATACATGTATCATCAAATCGGCATGATGTACACTTTCAAAATCTTACAATTTTATGTCAATTATACAACAATAAAGTTGAAAATTTAAAAATATTCTAGAATAGTGGATCATAACAAGTTACTCGAGAAAAACAAACATAATTTGATCCTGCCAAGTTATACCTGAGTTAACAGTTGTCTTTCTATGGATTTACATATAACTTTATGGCAAGAAAGTAGAGAAATAAGTAAAGTTTGTGAACTTATATATTTCTTCTTTGGGTATTTTACTAATTTTTTTAAAAAAACTAACTCCAAAGGGTGTAGGGTGTACTATTTACACATCTGAAGACATATGTATTTTACATGTCACACAGATGCATAAACAAAACACACATACTGCATGTACAAAAACCACCAGGAGCGCGAGCAAGCAATGGGAACCCATCACCTGCTGCCAGGAAGTGGAGGCAGGGACACAGGACTCAGAGGAACAGGGCAGATGGCAAAAGAAACCAAAGGAATGGTAGGTTGTTTGGCAGAGCAGTAGCAGCAGCTTGGGTATCAGTGCAGTCCTCACCACCTAGGAGAATGCAAGGCCAGGCCGGGAAAGTGGCAAGAAGTCCAGGAAAGCAACAGCTGCTTTTAACAGGTAGATTCTGAGGAAACACAGGGTGGTCTGACCTTCTACACAAAGGCACCTCCCCAACTTTTCTTCCTAATTATGTAAGGTAACAGTTTTTATAGACTGAATTATGTTTTCCTTCAAAATTCTTATGTTGAAGCCTTATCCTCTAGTGTGGCTGAATAAGGGGTAAGGAAATAATTAAGGTTCAGTAAGGTCAGAAGGATGGAGCCCTGATTGACAGGATTAGGATCCATCCCTATAACAGGAGACACAAGCTTGCTTTCTCTACTCCATGTGAGGATACAAAGGGAAGGGAACCTGTGCAAACTGGGAAGAGAGTCCTCACCAGGACCCAAATCAGCCAAGACCTTGACTTTGGACTTTCCAACTTCCAGAACTGTGAGAAAATACATTTCTGTTGTTTAAGCCACCAAGTTTGTGGTATTTTGTTATGGTAACCTGAGCTGACCAAGACAGCCAGCCCCTTATCCAAAAAGGTAGGGGGGATCAAGTGAAAACTCCACTCTTTTTACCTTCTATGGAAAACAAGTCTCAGGAACAAATTTCCATTTCAAAATAGATTTATAAAGTTGATACACCCAGTTCTAAGCAATGGCACAAACCATTCAAAATGGAATTTCATTTTAAAATCTCCATCACTCTCTGGTAACAACAGATCTCCTTTGTTCTTGACTTGGTTAATATAAGAACCTACCTTTCTGGAAGCAATGGTGAGACTAGGAAGTGGGGCCTAGAAGTAGACAGAAACTTCCTTGCACTCAATGTTGTTGTGAGGCTTCCATGTGCTGAGAATCGAATTGTGTGTTTTCTAAAAGAAAGCCTCAGAGTTCCTGCTTCCAAAACTGTGTAATAATAATTGGAGGTATTTTAAGCATCAGCCTTACAGGTTTTCCTTCATTTACTACTCTACCAAGAACATGTAACAAAAATAGGATGGAAAAAACACGTTTCTTTGCTTTTCAACCAGTTGCTTCTGAGCATGAGTTGATTCTTTACAATGAACCTACCAATCACACACACTTGCTCAAATGTCAGGCCAAATTTTATCTCTGCATACATTGCATCTGTGGCCACTCAAATGCCATTTAAGGGGACTAGACCCATTCTGCCTAAATTTCCCAATAATACAATCCTTGGGTAAAATTATATACATATTTGAAATGTGATCATTTAAAATCAGTTTATTAATGAAATTCTAGCTGTGCTAATGGACGGCTTTGGCACTGAAGCAAACTGCCACTCGGTGCTCTGGTGGGAAAGGAAGAAGCACGGATGAGATGAGTAGTATTTGGAAGGCCCCCAAAGGAGGTGAAGTGCTACTGTGCAAATAGGGCTGCTTGGAGTTGACTGTGCCCTCCAAGGTGATGGTCTCTTTGTGTGGGGGTAGGGGACTCCAGGCCCTGTGCTGACAGGCAGCACCTGGAGCTTCAGGGAGTTTGCTATAATTGTTAGCATGCACATTAGCTGTATGACCTTGGGCAAGTTCTTCAACCCTTCTGTGCTTTCAGTTATTCATCTACACAATCAGAGATGATTAAAAGTGCCTACCTAGCAGGATTCTCATAGAGATTAAATACCAAGAATTAACAGAAGTCATAGCAAGGAGCTATGGGTAGGTGTTGTTATTTATCACTGGTGTCATGGCTGTTTCTTTTAGAACACCATCTGCTTGAGGAGCCAAGCCAGATGATGACCTACTAGAGTAGTCTTTCGGGGTGTGGAATGGCTGGTCCCACTCAAAGGGGCAGGCCTCTCTTCTGAGAGAAAATTCAAAGTGCTGAAAGGAAATTGTGACAAAGCCTTGTCGTACAAATTATACCAAAATTACAAGGTCTAGGGTTGGCTCCCAGACACAGAGATACCAAACTCACCCCAGGGCACAGCACAATCCTAGGTGCAGGACCATCTGGAACAGTTAAGAAATTGATTAAGGTACTGATTTTCCTGCCTTAGTTGAGTCAGCAGGAATGAGCTGAGCCAGTGAATATCCTGCCCCCATGTATAAAGTTACCATGTCTGCCCAGAAAGTTCACTTTCTGTAACTCATCCTTCCAAATAAAACCTTTTTTAAATTCACACAATTGTGCTAAAGAGCAAAGGCACCTTCCTAAAACAGGCTTTGACATAAATACTGACTGAGAGAACAGACTCCAGTCAAACACTGATACAGACTGGAATTCAATCACAGCCAGCAGAGTCTGTTTAATCCAACTGAAATTGTTTCCTTTCATGGACATCCCCAGTCCCATTACATAGGACTACCTTTTTATTTTTTTAAATAGTTGAAAAGGGTTGACTGTATTAGCCATAAGAGGGCTTGGATTGAATTTGCTAGATATCTAAACTATTTATTATTAATGACAACTGGATGCTGAAAAGACTAAAGTGCTAAGAGCTATTTTATTTGAGGACAATGATTATGACTCAGACTTAAGACTGAAATCAGCTTGACAGTTCTTACTACCCAACTGCTCATTTGCTGAACTGAACTCAAAAAACCATCAGGCATTCTTCTAATTGTAGTGACACAGACATTAAGAATAAGCTTTATATTTTTGCTTCCCCACAACATCTTGAAGTGAAGGAAGAAAGAGAATGTGTTCCTTAGCACTTACTTATACTACTGCCTGTGTTTATCCTGGTCTTCCCCAACATAGCCTGATTTTTCTAGAGTAGCTATTTTCAACCAGTGTGTTGCAAGAATTTTTAAAACATGCAATTCCTGAGTCAGGGGCATGGCACTAACTTTTCCCTTAGACAATCAAATTTTAAAAATTATTATAGACAACACAATAACAGCCCTGCAGTATGAATGAATCAAAATTATATCATTTTTTTCAAGTAAGTAAGTAACGACGCAAGTAAGTAACTTGAATTGTGAAATTCACCAGCATAAATCAGATAAGCGATTGACCCTACAGGAGTCATATTAATAGAACATCTCTGCTTAAAACATTTCATCCTTAATTTGCCATCACTTGTTATTGTGCATGCACCATCTGAAAAGGCCCAAGAGGCATGTGGAAGAGCCCCTGCCACTAGCCTTTCATCCATCTGCTACTAAGCCCAGGGTGCTGGCTCTGAGCTTCTTCCTCTCTCCCATGTTGCCCTGGGCCTTTTCTAGACTTTCTCTCCAAATCTGTAACTATCTGCCACCTCCAATCTGAGTCCCCAGGAAAACAAAGTTCCTCTGGATCATACATGAACACAGTACGTAAAGATGGTCTGTTGCTTTCTCTTCCCTAATCTAATTGTTCTCCATGGCAGAGGTGGCGGGATCCCCCAGGAAATGCCACCCCCTATTTGAGATTTCCTTAAAGCAAATACTGCTGACAAGTCCAGATATAGGATTCCACCACAAACATTTTTTCTTTTTAAAGCTATCTTGAAAGTATAAACTTAATAGTATTTTAGGGAGCAAAATACCATTTAGCCATCATTGCTCTTTATGTTATATTGATTGTTCAGTTTTTGATGTGACGAATAGAAAAAAAAAAAAAAAAGCATTTACTGAGTACCTACTGAATGATGTGAATTGCACTAGGTACATAAGGTATATTACCTTGTCTAATCCTAATAGTACTCTGAGAGGTAGAAATTATTTAGGAATTTTAAAAATTATTATGAGGTCACACCATAAACACTGGAATAAGTCACTTACTTGTAAGTATTTTTAAAGAGTAAATAAAGTAATACATTTCAGTACCCAGCAGAGTACCAAGTATATAACAATGTAAACAGACTCTTAGGAAAACATTTATTCCCTCTATTTTCTTAGCTAGGGGAACATGAGTAACATAAGTTGCCTCCATGTCACACACTGAAGGCAAAAATGAGGGTTCAAGTCAAGTCTACTACTTCTACCTGCCCCAACCTTGTTCCATCATCATGAACACACACCACACAGGATCTTAAACCAAGCTTCTTTCACAGTAAACATGAGGGCACTGTGCTTTAGGGAGGTACAATAACTTGTGTTGGCTGGTAATCCTTGATGTTCCTCAGCTTGTAGACCCATCACTCGAATCTCTGCCTCTGTCGTCACATGGCGTTCTACTCCCTTCTGTCTCTTCTTTTAAGGGCTCTAGTCATATTGGTTTAAGGAACCACCCTCCACCAGTGTGAAATCATATGTACTTACATCTTAATTATAGCCACAAAGACCCTTTTCCCAAATTCACACTTCCAGGTTAGAACTGCAACATGTCTTTTGTCTGTAATGAAGTCAGTAACAACAGTATAAATTATCAAGTAAACTGGCCCCACTGGCTGCGAAAGAAGGCAGAGAGCCCTGTGCTGGTCAAACTTGAGGGTAATATAATGAAGGTGTGCAGCACTCAGCTCTGTTCTGTGTTAAAATTTACTCCTGTAAAAGAAACATTTTAATTCTTGTTTTTATGCAAATTATGATTTTTAAGAGGAGAGGAGAGGAGAGGAGAGGAGAGGAGAGGAGAGGAGAGGAGAGGATTTTATGAATAATGTCCCCATCTTCCAAGTCTTCCTACTTTAAAACAAAGAGACAAACAATCCTGCTGCAACTGGGTGTTCTAATTCCACTGAATTATGTTAACTTCTTTCAAATGAAAAAGCATTCCAAAATATCTTCACATATCATCAAAATCTGTACAATTTGGACAGCAGACACGAACCTTGGTAATTTAGCAAAGATCATAAAAACAGTGCGAAGTTGCAAGCAACGTAAATCCACCATTACAGTAGGCCAGTCCTGCTCATTCAGGTTTATTTTTCTCTGGAAGTTGAGAGACATACATTTCAAAGGCTCTTTAACATTCCTCCAGAAAATGAGTATTTTTAAAGTAGATAAAAGAGTCACCTACAAAATGCTGGAATTACATTTAAAAACCACCACTTTACTAACACACTCCTTACTAGCTATCTGGCACTCTTTCTTGTTTTCAGCTGGCAGGAAAAGGTTAAGAGCACTTAACACCACCCCAGCATGAAGCAAACAGTGAGTGGTAGGAGAAGAAGTTCTGGGGGGGTGGGGGGGTTCGGATCTACTGATACTTTGGCAACCACATTCCTTTTGGCAAAAATTTGGGATTACTCCCATCTAGTCACTCTGTAGCCATATAACCTGGATAAGACATTGATCTTTTGAGACTTCAGTTTCCTCATCTGCAAATGATATCATACAACTTCCCTTGAAGGTTTGCTGTAAAGGTTAAAACTATTATATGTAAAAGGTTCATTGTAGGGTACCAGCCCAGAGTGAAAGTGCAATAAGTGGCATTATTCCTGTTGCTGACTGTATTATTGTTCCTGCTATAACTGTAGCTGCCATTGACATTACTAATGAGTACTAAGGACCCTAAAGCCAGTCTCCTGAACTTCCTAACTATTTTCCTATTTTCCACAAGCTCTCAAAATGGAACCCATTTTCCACTTGGACAATTTTTGGGAATGCCACTGCCTGTACTTTGACCTCTTCTTAGGGAAGAAGGATGGACTACTCATCTGTCCCAGAGGACAACTTTGATCCCCTTTAAAAAGGGATAGAATATAGGAAGAAGTATGAACTGAGATTTTTCTCAAAGGGGAAATTTCAAACAAATTAAGTAAAATCTTAGTAAGCAATTCAAGTGTACTTAAAAAAAATACGCTATTTCTTGGGAGATATAGTTACTATTTGGAAGAACTCTGCAACTCTGCATTATGACCCATTTCACCCACAATCAGTTAAGCCACTGGTCCACCTGCTCAGCCCTTGCAGGTAGCATTTCTTCCCATTGTCTAAAATCTCCAGTTTTCCTACTTGTAACTGATTCCCATTCCACCTTCAAATGTCAGATTAGGGCCTCCATGATATATAACCTATGAATTAGAAAAAAGAGTAATTTTAAAAAGTTTATCAAAGATAGTAATGTTGAAAAATTATTTTAGTTTCAAATCCTCAATATAATGTGCTCTGGGCCCCTTTATACAGCTGTGCCCAGACATATGCATAGCTGTATTCAATGATGAATTTTGAATTGGGAATTACTGATATTCAGATTTATTATTGTCTATAGCTATAACTTAGTTTAAGTAGTGGGATTTAGAAAGTGTCACTAACTGGGCCATTCCTGAGGGGGTCACAGAGGTGACCTACCTCTCTGAAGTTAATGGACCCAGATCTAAGTCAGTCAAAAATGCTGACACCCCAAGAGAGGAGACCTGGGGGAGGAAGGAACCAAATATGCTGCATTAAGGAGACAACATTCATTTTCTATCTGTATTTTTCTGTATTGCAGCAATAATTATCTTAAATTTAAGGCCACTATTGAAAAAAACATTTAACCTATTAAGCGGAACAGAGAAGCATATATAAAGAATGACATGGCTGGTGTGGTTTAGTATACTGGCGTCAGCCTGCAAATCCAGGAGTTGCTGGTTTGACTCCCAGTCAGGGCACAAAACCAGGTTGCAAGCCAGGTCTCCAGCCAGGTCCCCAGCCAGGTCCCCAGCCAAATCCCCAGCTGGAGGCAGGTGAAAGGCAACCATACATTGATGTTTCTCTCCCTTTCTTCCTCCCTCCCTGCCCTTCTCTCTAAAAATTAATGAATAAAATCTATAAAAAAAGAAAAGAAAAAGAATGATCCCATTTGCATAAAAACCAAACATAAATGCATATCAACACAATAAGAAATCTGAAAGATGGTATTATACCAAGGTTAAAGGATATAATTTCTAAAGATTAGAACTGTGGGTAATGAATATGTTTCCTCTGTTTGCTTACTTTATTCTCTAATTAAGCTACAGTAAACAAGAATAACTTCATAAAGAAAAAAATTCAAGTTTCATCTACTATTTGAACTAAGTTTGCCTATTTTAGGTAAGGGGAGGCCTACTTAGGCTATGTTCTGCATTACTTCTCCACAGTGCCTATACACTGTTTTGTCTTTCTTTTTACTTTTCACAGTTTCTGTTATTCCTTGGTCAAATATACTGGGCCATATCCCTATCTTTCCTCTTGATTATTTTTTAAGCATTTGTTCTTTTTCTCTCATCTTGTCCCTCATCTGCTACTTCCTACAGCATCTCTCTAGCCCAGCTGTCTAACAGAAATGTAATGTAAGACACAAATAAAATTAAAAATTTTCTAGTAACAATATTTTTAAAAGTTTAAAAATTAATGAAATTAACATAGCTTACTCCAATATGTCAAAAATATTACCATTCTAACAATCAATATTTTAAAATTGAGCTATTTTACTTTTGGGGGTTATGAAGTCTAAAATCAGTTTAGACTGGCCACATTCTAAGTACTCGTTGGCAACATGTGGCTAGTCAGATTTTATTGGTGTAGCATGTGAACCTCCCTACCTTCTATCTTTATCCATCTTTCTTCCTTTATGATTCATTTCATGTATCATTTAAATGGGTACAGATCTGTCAATCTCTTCAAGTCATGTAGTTCTCAATTACTGGATCAACAAAGGACATCCCTTTAATTAGGCATACATAAACATGACCAAAATGAGCATCAGAAGACCAGTGGTCTTGAAATCTACTCAATGACTAAATAATTACCAAATATTCCCTATATGAATAATGCAAACATGGCAATTAATTGTCCTCCAGGTCTTTACACAATCCTTTAGGGGAAGTTATGTAATTGAAGCAAAATATAATACAAACAATGTTATGTGCTCAAGGAATGTTATGTGTGCTAGAACCACAGTGGAAGGAATAGTTATAATGAATTCTGTGGGTTTCAGAGCCCAGGAAACTCTCAGAGAGGAAGGACAGACCAAAGCAAGGGGAAGACTATGCCAAGGCTGAGAAGCATGAATTTGCAGAGTCTTCCCCCAAAATGACACACAACATGCAAAAAGGGGGAGCAGGGAATTAGGAAGATGGACTAGTGTCAGAGTGTAAAAGATCTTGTATGTGATGCTAAGTAATTTGAACATATCCTATGAGCAACAAACAATCACTGAGAGGTATATTGTAAGAGCATAACATTATCAAATTTGGAAATTAGTAACTCTGGCAGAAGGTATGATAATAGCAAAGAGGGGAAGATAAAAACATAAGGAAAATAGGCCTCATATTTTCAGTTAGCTGCTATCAAGAACTAAACAGATCACCAGTGAGATAATAAATTAAACAAATACATGTAAGGGACATTTACTGAGCAGAAGGAGCACTGGAAGTTGGTGTAACCTTGAAGAAAAGAGGACACAGATAAGACAGTGGTGTTAATTCATTTGTTGTGTGTTTCATATGCTAATCTCTGAGGTGTGAGGCCTGTGGAATGAGAGCAGGTGTCACAAGAGAACTTCAGGAACACCCACAATCTTGGGCATCTAAAACAGAAGTCAATTAATGAGATGGACCTGATGGACCTAGGACAAGAGATGTGTTTAAGTGGGAAAAGAAACTACTTTTCATTAGGAATTAGCCTATAAATTCCATCCATAACATGATCTGCATGAGGCATTCAAATTCAATTTGTAATGTTTTGTAAAATTCCCACCTTAATTTAAAAAATCATTTATTTTATATTAGCCAAAACTGCCTTTTGAGAAAAAAAATATCAATTTTTAAAGTAAAACCCTAAACTTTTGCTTTTTTCCAACTGCTAATCTATTGACCTACAATTTATAAATGAAGAATTACACTGTATAGCAAGACCACAAAACAGCATATTAGTCATATGAGGGTTAACTACAATTTATAAATGAAGAATTACGCTGTATAGTAAAACCAACAAAACAGCATGTTATCATATGAAGGTTAACTATAACCTGTCCATCTTTTTTTTATTTTTTTTTAAGATTTTATTTAATTATTTTTAGAAAGAGGGGAAGAGAGAGAGGCAGAGAGGGAGAGAGACATCAATGTATGGCTGCCTTTCACCTGCCTCCAGCCACAGACCTGACTGGAGACCTGTTTTGCAACCTTGTTATGTGCCCTGGCTGGGGAATCAAACCTGCAACCTTTGGGTTCACAGGCCGGTGCCTTATCCACTGCGCTACCAGCCAGGGTGGTAACCTGTCCATCTTTTATAAAATTTAATTCTCCACAATTAACCAGCTTGTAACTGGGTTAGTCTCAAAGCTTCTCTGAGATTTGCATAGTTGCTTCCTCACCTTAAAAGAACTAGAATGAGTCAAGCAATTTCCCATTTTCCCACATTTTTAAGAATACAAGCAGTCTTCACTTTGTATAATTGATATGCACCAATTTCAGACACCATAGTTTGGTTAAATATCACCAGTCTCCCAACAACACAATTCAAATTTCAGTTATGGTATATTTAATTGATAAATAGGGATAACTATGTAAAGTACAGTCTTATTACTAGCTAGCCAGTCAACAAATCAGTATAAAGAATGTAAGTTGCTTCAAAAGCTTTTTACAACCCCCCTGGCTGGTAGCACAGTGGGTAAGGTGCCCATCTGTGAACCCAAAGGTCTCAGGTTCGATTCCCCAGCCAGGGCACATAACAAGGTTGCAAACCAGGTCTCCAGTCAGATCTGTGGCTGGAGTCAGGTGAAAGGCAGCCATACATTGATGTCTCTCTCCCTCTCTGCCTCTCTCCCTTCCCCTCTTTCTAGAAATAATGAAATAAAATCTTAAAAAAAAAAAAAAAAGCCTTTTACAATCTATAACTATTTTGTTGTTGTTGTTGATAATTATTTTATTTTATTTTTTTCACTTCTTTTTTTTTATTGTTGTTGTATTACATCCATCCCCTTTTCGCTCTCCTCTGTCCCCCTCCCCACCCACCCATTCCCCCTAAAGTCAATCCCACCTTGGTTTGACCTTGTTTTGTCCATGGTTCCTTTATACTAGGTTATTGTCTAAACTGCTCCCCTTCCTTGCCTCTTCCTATAACTATTTTCAAATAACTTTTGTCCACCTGGTTCTTAGATAAAAATCATAAATACAAACTAGTGAATAAGGGTGAAAACAAGCACTTTCAATTAAGAAGCTAGAAAGTCCTAGCCCATTAACTATAATGCCATTAACTTCTATAATCAAGTCCAGCAGTGTAGGTAGGGAGGAGCTCAGGCTGCACTAGTTGCATAACAAGATGAATATAACAGTAAATGTAGGAAAGGAAAGCTTATATTTTCACCAGAGCTGAATAGACTCTTAGCAGCCCTACTAATAATCACAGCATTCCCCCAAATAAACCCAAGAGTACCATTAGGTTTGGAGTTTTCTAAATACTAAGGGAAAAGGAGACTCACAATTAAACTCAGGCCACCACTGTGGTCAATAATAACTTTTGATGAAGGGAATTTTCTAATTAAAGGGGCATTCACTAATTTTTTTTTTTTTTTTTAAGATTTTATTCATTATTTTTAGAGAGAAGGGCAGGGAGGGAGGAAGAAAGGGAGAGAGACATCAATGTGTGGTTGCCTTTCACCTACCTCCAGCTATGGACCTGGCTGGAGACCTGGTTATGTGCCCTGGCTGGGAATCGAACCAGCGATCTTCAGGTTTGCAGGCTGGTGCCTTATTCACTGTGCCACCAGCCAGGGCCCCATTCACTAATTTTGAGGTCTTTCAATCTGCTAGTAAAATACACAAATACACAAATTTCAATTAAAAAATTTTAATCATCCACTATTTTTCAGTGTCTGTCCTCCAGTTCTTCACTTTTAAAGTTCTTCCTAACACTGAGATCCTATAGAACTTCACTCCTTTTACAAACATAGGTGTACTTAATTTGGACTATAATCAAATATCCAAATTAGTGAGATTTTCCCATCTATGCAAATGCATGTCCTATATATAAGCTATGAATTCTTTTATACCAAGCATTTCAGAAAATGAATGAAGATTATACAAGGTCTACTGATTAAAACTGGGGAGCAAATTCAAAATAGGACTTTGCTTAAAAGTTCCTCCTGGTAACAGCATTCATAGGCTAGTTTCCCCAAACTGTAATCAAGATATTGGGGACCAAGTCCATACCATATAAATCTTTTCATAGGTTACTCAAGTGCTCCCTATAAGCCCACCATCAAAACCCAATCAAAGTAAAATTTCATTGAAGTATATATAATGTAAGTCTTACAAAATTCAGCCATAAGGGTTCAATTCAATGATTTTTAGTAAGTTCATAGAGTTATGCATATATCACCACAATCCAGTTCTAAACCATTCTATGCCTCCTAAATGTTCCTCAAGCCAATTTGCAGTTAATTCCCAGACAACCATTTACTTCCTGCATCTTTAAACTTCCAGATACTTCATAGGATTGGAATCAACAGTCATTTGTAACAGTCATTTGTAACTTCATTTATCATAATGCTTATGAAGTTCATACCTGGTGAGCCTGTTCGATTGAGGTAAGTTTTCATTTATTTTATTTTATTTTTTTATTTTATTACATTACATTTCACTTCATTT
Source organism: Noctilio leporinus (assembly GCA_004026585.1). Taxonomy (NCBI): domain Eukaryota; kingdom Metazoa; phylum Chordata; class Mammalia; order Chiroptera; family Noctilionidae; genus Noctilio; species Noctilio leporinus. The sequence continues at coordinate 28,595 of PVIW01012662.1, forward strand.
TATTATTTCATTTCAGTTTTTCTATTACCATTTATCCCCCTTATCCCCTCCACCCATTGATGTAAGTTTTATTGATATTCCCTTTGAGATTAAAAAATGCTTGCCACCCAGAAAAATGAAACCCGAAAACTCCACTGGAGCCCACTGGTTATCTCCAGACCTTGAGCAGACTACCACATAGACACTCTGCTCAATGTTCATCTCAGGAACTACCACACCAGGGCCTACCTGACACCTCTCCTCTCACTCACCCAAGTGAGCTTATTTTAACTCTCCATTGCCTGATCTCAAAGTGTCCACAGATGCAGCTCAGACACCTCCTGACTCCAACCCAGTCCTGAGGGGTCACTGTTCAGCAGGTTACCTGCTCTCTATTCTCTCAGTGAAAAGGAGTATGTCCCTTAATAGAGACATGACTGTGACCATTTTTACCCTAATGAGATCACGAGTTCCTCCTAAGTCTTCATCTTCCTTTTACGTATCAGTCCAGAAAACTATTATTACAGAGAAAACAGATGGCGCTTGCTGAGCACGTCCAGAAAGGATGAGATTTGGCAAACTAGATCTGCCTGTGGTTGGGAAGAAGTGGTGCACGAAAAGCAAAAGTGACCATCTTTGGCCACTCATGACTGTAGTAGGTAAAAAAAAAAAAGAAAGAAAGAAAAAGAAAAAAAGGTGTGTATGTTGTGGTGGGGCAGGTGTTTTAAATAACTTGGCAGATTGGAGGAAACAAAATGATAAGCACAGTGTGGCACTTTGTCCTCTCAGGGGAGTATATAGAAGTGGTAGAAAAGAATTTCTTTAAGTGCACTTACCCAGTTATTCTGGATATTTGATGACAGCTTTCCATCAAAGAGTGGTGTACTAACTGGCCAGTCCCTGATTTTGTGGCAGGTGAACTCAAAGCATAGAAAGTTCCTTTCTGCTTTCTGCTTCCTGCTTCTCCAAAAACGAGTTAAGGAGAGGTACTGAGAGGGTCTGCACATGAGGTCAAACTGAGGTGGGTCTACAAATATTCCTTAAAAGGAATCAAACTTCCTTAGAAAAAACAGCCAGGCCTATCTATGTTTTGTTTCTGAAATCAAGTTACCCTAATTAAAGAGGTTGCTCTGGGCAACCTCCTCACCCTTGTCCTGGCTTTTGCTTAATGGCAGTTTTCAATTTCTACTTTTTAAAGAGGTCCAAGTCATATTGCCACTGAGCACATGTGCCCTTAAATAAGTAAACAATAAAAACATGCGCTCCTTAAGGCAAGTTACATATGGCTGTGTGTTTTCAAAGCATATCATTTTTTGGCTAGTTTTTCTCCCTGAGAAAGCCCACCAAAAGGTTTATAGAATTAAGTTAACTTATTTTGTGGAAAGGCTCTTCTTCAGGCATCAGCCCCTGTGAAGATTAAATGATACACAATCGTCTAGAAAATGCTAAGCCTTTGGCAATCCAAGTCCCAAAATGTACTGGAAATACAGAAAAGTAAATAAACACCAAGTTTCCAAGTCATTGCCAGAACTCTAAATGAGCCACACGTTTTTAACATGCCTTAAAAAACTGACACCTCCATGTATATGGTAACTTCAGGCTTCTCACATTTGTCAGCAACACCACACAATAGAAGCTCTGTTTCCTTTAATTGAGCCTATCTTTATCGCAGAAGCAAGCTCCTCCATCTTTTCTCTTAGAGAAGTTTCAGATGGTAAATTGTTGCCGAAAGTGACAAAGTGGACCAGAGAGAACCATGTAAGCCCAAAGGAGAGACAGAAAATGTAATAAGGTCAGGAACTGGTAACTCACTTCTGATGGCTTCTTCTAGAATTGAATTTCTCAACATTGGCACTACTGACATTTTGAGTGGATAATTTTTGTTGTGAGGGGCTACCCTATGTATTGTAAGTTGAGTAAAGCATCCCTTGCCTGCACCCTAGAGGCCATTAGAAAGCAACAAAAAAAGCCTTATCCACTGGTAGCACAGTGGATAAGGCGCCGGCCTGCGAACCCAAATATCGCAGGTTCGATTCCCCAGCCAGGGCACATAACAAGGTTGCAAACCAGGTCTCCAGTCAGGTCTGTGGCTGGCGGCAGGTGAAAAGCAGCCATACATTGATGTCTGTCTCCCTCTCTGCCTCTCTCCCTTCCCCTCTTTCTAAAAATAATGAAATAAAATCTTTAAAAAAAAAAAAAAAGTAACAAAAACAGTTTTCAAACATTGCCAAAGGGCCTTAGTTAAGGACAGGATTTCAGGTTGGAGAGGCTCAGGAAGTTATCTAGAGAAAGTCCAAGCCTCTTATCATTTAGGAAGACTTAAAGGGTAACTCTCCAAGGTTACTGAGCCTCTAGTTTGTAGCAGCACAGAAAACAGACGTCATG
>PVIW01012663.1:0-30955 GCA_004026585.1 Noctilio leporinus
CAAGCATTCCAAGGAAGAGATACATAGGCTCATGGAGACTGGACTCAGATTTGATAATGATCAGGAGCAGGGAATTCCCAAAAAGAGCAATGATGTACATGGCACAGAAAGGGATGCCAATCCAGAGCTGAACAGACTCCAGACCAGGGATCCCTATGAGTGTCAGCATCGAGGGCATGAAGACTGTGCCATTGAGCTTGAACATGTTGGCTTAGAACTCACTGGTTTACAGCTCTAATTCAAGGTGGCAGTATGTGTTGAGTGTTTCTCTTCTATTTGTTTTCTCACCTAGATTTCTTCAAAATAGAAACTGGAAAAAGAATTAACCAATAAAATAATAGCCAAAACTTAAAAGTTGCTATGGTATACTATCCAGGAAGTATTTTTAAATGATAATAATCTGATCAATTAATATATCTTTCTTCTTATGTGTACAAAAAACCTGATATTATTCAAGATTCTTTTAGTAAAATAAATCAGAAGTTATTAAAACCAGGAACATGAAACTTCAAATATACTATGCAATATTAAATAAGTAATATTTGTTCCATTTGTAATATGATTTCTGATAACAGTAAATAATCAGTTTTAATGTATTTTTATAAGCATCTTGAATACTATTAGACAAATCAATTTTCTTTATGCTATCATTCATTCTGCTATGGAGGAATTAGTCTATGCTCTAAACCCATACTCTTGGCAATTCTCATATGTAAGCATTAGTACAATTCCTTGGAATTTTATTTTTTCTCTTTTGTGTAGATATTAAGCAAATAATTAATATAGAATTAACTTTTATGGCACATCTTCTATAGATGAGGCTCTGTGACTGAGTTTGGATAAGCAAATAATAAAGCTACAGAACTTACCAGAAAATGAGGATGGGCTCATTTGACTCTTTTGAGCTGCAATTTTTACACTAGAATACCTGTTCCTATGCTTATTTATTTATTATTTACTTACAAAAAAAATTTATCTAAGATTTTATATTTTATTATTTTTAGAGAGAGGGGAAGGGAGAGAAGCAGAGAGGGAGAGAGATATCAATGTATTGTTGCCTTTCACCTGCCTCCACCTAAGGACCTGGCTGGAGACCTGATTTGCAACCTGGTTATGTGCCCTGGCTGGGGAATCAAACCAGCAACCTTTGGGTTTATAGGCCGGCACCTTATCCACTGTGTCACTATGGCCCTATGCTTATTTAGACTGTGCCACGCATCTAACATCTATGTTTCTAAATTCATAATGATCCTTCTCTATGATAAAAAAAGATTTATTGCCCTGGCTGGTGGCTCAATGGATAAGGCGCCAGCCTGCGAACCCAAAGGTCGCAGGTTCAATTCCCCAGCCAGGGCACGTAGCCAGGTTGCAAACCAGGTCTCCAGTCAGGTCTGTGGCTGGAGGCAGGTGAAACGCAACAATACATTGATGTCTCTCTCCCTCTCTGCCTCTCTCCCTTCCCCTCTTTCTAAAAATAATGAAATAAAATCCAAAAAAAAAATAAAAAAAGATTTATTGATATTTGTAATAACTATTTTGGTCATTTTTCTTAGTCAACCTAATTGTACTTTAGGATCTTCTACTCAGGGACACTATACCAAGGCAAGAGGTAGATATATGAACAAGAATTATCCCTTCATTTCTTGAATTTCAACAATAATGCAATGTTATGTCTGATTATATACTTCTGTAAAAGGACATTAAATGTACATGTATGCAAAAGTTAGATGGTTTCCTTCAAGATTACTTCAGTATTGAAGAATGAACTCATAAAACCTCACTACTTCTCTGTTATTGTAAGCATTTGTTTAAGTGATTAATGGAACCTAATATGTAGATAAATGCATAATCACAAACTAGTCATCTTTCTGTTTAGCTCTCATATTTACCGACTCTACATGGATGAGAAGTAAGTATTGATTTCTGGAATGATTTAATTGTTCTATTCCTGAACTTTTCTTTTCCTCTTAACTCTACCTCTGATTATTCAACTACCCATGTTATAACACACACCACACACACACACACACACACTATTTAGATAATTTATCCAATCAAGCTCATTTCAATTATTAGTAATGTGTACTGATCCTTGCTTCTTTTCAGAGCAAGAAGAAAACTTAGTTTCCAGGGAAATGGAAACTACCTTTTCACCTATCTGGCTGAATTTTTAACAGCTGCTGATCACCTTCTCTGCTGTTCTCTTTAGCTGTGACAGAGCCAGAGTTGATCTGTGACCACATCATGAAAGAGACAACACCACCTCTAGGAATTCTATTGGGAGGATGACTTAATACCAAAGGGAAAGCTGATTTCCGCCCTGATGAAGATTTATTATACCAGAGTATCCTAGAATCTTATATGTGGCAAAAACTCAAAACCTTCACAATTTAAATTATTCTTTAAGGAAAATTTATTTTTGACCACTTGGATTCTTTGTGTGCAACTAATTTTACCAAGACATAAACATCTGAGGAATCAGTTTACATTTTCACAAAGTGATGTGGAAAGAAAAATCTGTTAAATAATTATTCCTCCAAATTCCTCCTAGAGCTCTGTTATTCCATCCTATTTGGTGTTCGGATTTTTTGCATATGTTGGGTGACCAGAGATTTTCTTTCTTCAACAGTGTTACAGAAAATTATATTCAGGCATCATGGGTATCCAATTGTAAATGAGCCTAGAATGCAGTCCACTATGTTGCTGTCTTAGTCCCATAGGGATGTAAATTCAAAAGGTTATTTTTTTGTTTGTTTTTCTAAACCACCACTCATCTTTGCTAATGAAGGAATACACCAGACTCTCTGGATATTTACCTCTTCCTCATTAATTCTTCTTTTCAACTTCTTACACCTTTTCAGAAGCTCTTAATGTAAGGCCCATATTCTCTTAGTTTACCATTGCTGCCATTACTGTCTTCCTGATTCACATGCTTCTCTAATGTTTTCTTTATTATAACACATTACTCCTTGGCTGCCTGACACATTATCCTTACTTCTTTAATTATCTACCACCATGTGCCTGAAGATCTCACATATTCATTATCCATATATTCATTATCTCCAACAAAGAAACTCAATGATAGCAGGAAAAAATCACAATTCTGGAAAGGTTGCCCCTAATGTTTATGCACCTCTGAGTTTTCTGGCTGATTTCTGGGTATTATTATTCCTTTTTCCCCCCTCTAAACTCTCTGTAATAACTTATCTCTATTGGCTGTAACATATTTATTACAATTTTACTAATTCTTAATTCCTTCTCTTTGCCATGTAGGAAAGAAGTCTCCTTGACCTAATTTTCCTAATTATGTTCTGATATTTACTTATCTTTCCTTATGCCTACTCTAGAAGTTGGATTTTTTGTCATTTGATTACTTAACTTTCCCCCAAACCCTGTTTTTTCATTTATTAATTATTTCCTTTCTCATAAAATATGTTCCAGGGTTAATATATTTTCTTATAATGGTTGCTGTGATGTCCTTATGCTAATATTTTCTATATCATTTAACCACCTCTATAATATTGAATGAATCACTATAAATTAACATATTTTGCCAATCAACTTAAAATATTTTTCTAACAGTTGCTATAAGCTTTTTCATCCACATCTTTTTAAAGTTTGTTTTCTAAAAGTAAAATAAAAATGGAGCTATCCAAAATAATTGAACTTTTTACAGGACTTTTGTAAGTTGATATTTGTACAGTGATTTACATTGTTTTCTTTTTAAAACATTGTTTCTGTTTTTTATAATCATACTCTATCCTGATTTTCTTCCTTTCTCAAAATTCCCTCCCTTAGTTGTTTTATCTGACTCCATTTATGTCATTGACACTGTGAATCCTATTGAGGACTATACTCCTCTCCATGGTTCTCTTTGCACTCATTCTATACATCCTTCTGCCCAACAATATTGTCCTATATTTCCCTAACCACTGTCTGATGGTAAATAAATATCACCTCTACATGAATCTAACCTGAACAGAGAGGGTAGATATATTGAACTGCCTCTTAAACAGTTTCATCTAGGTGAAGTTTCTCTACTTCAGGGAGAAGGGAAGAGTAGAAAAAAAAAAAAAAAAAAAGGGCTTTAGGTTCAACTGTCTTTACAGGACTGTTATAAAGAGACCTTATTATATGTATAATTGTACATGGAAAAAATCACCTTCCTTTCTCTAGAAAAAAAATTGGACACTCAATAATTTATTCAAATCAAGTCATATATTCAGTGACTAAATACTTAGCAATATGAGTCACAATATTCATGTCTTATTAATATTACTGATATCTCATACTTAATCACCCTTACTAATCTGTTAATTATAATAAAATATATGCTATGTAAACTAATTTAGAATTCTACACCTATTTTCTTATACTTTTCTACTTTCCTAATGTTTCCTTTAGACTTCCTCCTACCCCTACTTGTCTTTCCCATCTGACAATTACTCATTTATTATTAAATTTCCAATACAAATATTACCTTCTCTACAGTTTCCTAATATTCCAGACAAACTTCAAATTTTTTCTTTCTCTCCTCAACATATGACTATTAAATACATCAGACTAGGAATAAATTAGCATTTTATTTTACCCATATCTGTCAAATGTAAAAAATGCTCAAAACTTAACAGATACAAATTTACTTGTACTGTTTTCAGGTGTATATCTATGGAGAAGAGGGTGAGAATTAGAAAAAAGGAAAGAATCAATCTAAGAAAAATGCTAAGAATATGACTTTCATAATGCATAAGCTTCTTCTGTTTTTATCTCAGTATTATCTTCAAATACTCACCCAAGTCAGAATATACCCCAGCCAGAAAGATCTGAAGAGATTCACCATAGATGACAGATGAAAGTGATAACTAGACCAAGAGGAACTTTGTACTACTTGTTTATACTCTCATGTCTTAGGTGAAATCATGACAACTAAGTCATTTTTCTCCTTGTAGGGTGTGATAAGAGTGACTCCTCATGCATGATTATTAGTGCAATTTCCCACCTTCCTCTTAGATCCTTTCTCTGGGTATATTTCAGCATCATCTAGAAAAATATGTAATCACAAGCTCACTTCTTCAACCTTTACATGTGCCTGCATTGACATACTATTGTAGCCATACATGTAGTTATAAAGAAATGGTTTTCAATGAGGCAAAAAAGAGACACATATAATATCAGCAGTTGTGTAAGCATTTGATGCAATTCTCCTGAGGAATGCTTTTAATAGGATACATGTCAACAGATGTCATCATACACACTGTAATGTTTGTTCCATCTTTCATTGGCTCTAAAAATGTATGCACAAATATAAAGAAGAAGAAGCAAATGCTGATTCCAGAGTCTTCTTATTCCTAGTATATTCAGAGGCTCATGACTTTACTTCATGAAGCTGGATGAAAGAATTGAAAGTAGAGTGCCCTCCCTAACAAGAGCTAATCTAAACGTTCTTAAGGTACCTAGTTAGAGCCCATGGATTTTTTCACTTAGATAATTTCTCACTTCACATCCCACTAGAAATCACCTTTGTGGTGGTCAATTTTGACCAATGAATGTTGAGGAATTCCTAATATATAAAGTCAACTATACAGTCATTCTTAAAAACTGATAGAGGCATTTTAATTTTTGTTATACAAAATGTGCCAATTTACAGAAAATGTGTTACATTGATTGTTAATCCCTACACTGTGTCCAATACACATTTACAACTATTCTACTTGTAATATTCTGAAACACATTTAATGAGTGGCTAATGTAGCCTTTGTTGTTTTACTTAAGACAACAATTATTGACATAAGAAGAGTTCTTTTTGGATTCTAAAGAAAGAAAAGGTTTTTAATAAATTATTATAATTATTGCTATTATTATTATCATTGCAAATTTAATCACAACATAAATGTGAGAACTCTAAATCTATGATAACTCTGTCTCTCTAAGGATAGTCCAGATGAACATATAATTAATTTATACTTTTATTTCTGGCTTCCTGGTTGGTTGAGGAACACTATTCTAGTCTGTATTTCCAGAGCCAATTGTAATGAAATAATGAATAAACATGCTTTTCATTATTTATTGCTATGACCTTCCTGCACCTTATTTCTTGTACCTGTAAAATGAAGAATTTGGACTTTTTGATAATAAAATTCTTAGCTGGCCTGGCATAACTTTCCATAACTATAGGAATTGATCATGAATGGTCTACATACATGCACACACACACACACACACACACATTCGGATAACATCCTTCTATCAACAAGTGTGATGGAAGTTTTAAAGCAAGATTCTTTATCTTCATTGTGGAAGGCAGGAGTAGATAAAGCAAACAGCTTTGAAGTTGAATTAAAATTCATAAGAAAAATCCAAAATTAGAATTATTTCTTGAACAGTATTTGTTTTCTGAAGAAGAAAATTAGGTAAATAAAAGAATATTACAGATTTTTAATTAGTCAAAACTGGTTTATGTACATACTACTTCCTTTGTGGGAAACTAAGTACAATCACATTATTTAAATCTCTAACAACATTTATATCTTTTATGGAAACAATTATTCTTAGAATTGTTAAACTATAATATACCCACATAGTACATGAAAGTGCATCCTTCCCACTGGTCTGCAAATACTATTTATAATTAGTCTTCCATCTTTTTTCTAAATTTATTGGATACTTTTAGTAGCTAATATAAGTCATTCCCTTGGGATTTTGACATAAACACCTTCCCAACTGGATTCATTGACATCATGTTGCCCTACTATTTTTATCGCTTTCTTTTCTGACTATATTTGGTGATTCACTGTACCCTATTATATTGTTCAAATTTTTTAGTATACTTATTCTACTTCCTTTCCTGCTAAGGGATCCACTCCAATGAACCCAAACTTCGTGTTTGTGATCATCGCTTCCTAAATCATTATCCAAAACATTCTTTTAATTAAGGCTCCCTTATCTATACCAAACCACAGGTTGGGATTCTTCTTAAATGTGTCTTGGGCAGATCAAATAAACATAGTATCTGTGAAGTGAAATAAATGAAATAAAAGAGGTATACTTATACATGGCTATATAATTTCCGTAATTTGTCATTCCAAAAATCTAAACATAACTTGCTACCTCCAAATCTCATTTCTCACAGCTACCCAATCTCCAAACTACTTTTTTTTTATCTCATCTACTAAAGATATCCCATATGTGTCCACTTTTTGCAACTACCTAAGCTGTCCCTTGCTCAAACACTATTATTATTTAATCTTCTTTATCCAGTCTTCTACTGTTAACTCTTGTCTTTCTCTTCTATTCAGCAGAACCAGTTTGATCATATCACCACACTAATTGCAACTTATTAGTAGTTGCACAATGCCTTATGCATTAAAACTGAATTAAAATCTCATCTTTTATAACCCTGTTCCTAATTTTCAGCTTTTCTACCTAGAGTTTCAGAGCCACTATTCACCTGTTTTTATGCAGTCTAACATTCTCAAAAAATTTTTATCTTGTTTTGCTTGAAAATTTATTTTCCTTTTACAAGTCCTAGGTTACTTACCTTCATTCTATAATGCTCAACTACATATGTCTTTCTAAGGGAAATAGTTACTGAAATCCTCTTTTACTCAATTTGAGTCTTTCTGCTGCAACATAGTCTATTTTTATTGTTGTTCTATTATAGTAGATCCCCCTTTGATCTCTGGTGTCCCACCCACCCACCCCCTCCCACAGTCAATTCACACTCTGTTGTCTATGCTCATGGGACATTTATACCAGTTCATTGATTAGACACTCCTGTCTCCCCTCCTTCCTCTGGTCAAAGTCAGTCTGTTCCTTGTTTCCATTCCTCTCTGGTTCTATTTTGCTCATTTGTTTGTTTGTGTGTGTCTGACTACTCCCATCACCATTTGTTGAAGAGGCTATTTTTACTCAATTTTATGCTCCTGTCCTCTTTGTCAAATATTAATTGACCATAGAGACATGGGTTTATTTCTGGTCTCTCTATTCCATCCCATTTACCTATGTGTCTGTACTTATACCAGTACCAGGCTTTCTTAAGTCCTTATAATATAGTTTGATATCAGATATTGTGACCTCTCCTACTTTGTTCTTCTTTCTCAAGATTTCTGAGGCTATTTGGGGTCATTTTGGTTGCATATAAATTTTTTAAATATTTGTTCTAAACCTGTGAAATATGTCATTGGCTTTTTAATAGGGATTGCATTAAACCTATCGATTGCTTTGGGTAGTATGGACATTTTAATGATGTTAATGCTGCCAATCCGTAAACACAGTATATGCTTCCATTTATTTGTAGCTTCCTTAATTTCTTTTTTCAGTGTTCTATAGTTTTCTAAGTACAGATCTTTTACCTCCTTAGTTTAGTTTATTCCTAGGTGCTTTGTTTTTCTTGGTGCTATATTAAATGGAATTTTTTCCTAGTTTGTTTCTGATATTTCATTTTTGGTGTACAAAAATACCTTTGATTTCTGAATATTGACTTTATTAAATTTATCAGGGTGACACTGGTTAATAAAATTATATAGATTTCAGGTTTACAATATATCAGCTATATATTGTATTGAGTGTTTACTTCCCTAAGTTCTTTATTTATTAATAGGTGACATTTATTTATTTTTATATTTATAATATAATAACATTTATTATTATTATCATTGTAAATGTAGTTGTATACTTGAATTTTTCCACTCGTGGATTGAAGGCAAAGTGCTTTTTAGCTCTCTATTCTTGCCCTTTAGTTTGTTAGCATCTAGTACTGCATCTGAAAATTTATAGGTAGTTACTCAATATTTTAAAATACACTTTATAAATGTTACACAAACACTTCAGACTTAATATGTTCAAAGTAGTTTGCCCTATCTCCTTTTATAAACAATAACTTTTGTCACTATCTCTCTGAATCATATACCATCAATTACATTAAACAAACCAGATACAAGAGTGCCTACTACAAAACCACTTTCAGTTCACTAAAGTGCAGTCAGTTGTTATATTTATGTATACTACATTTTATTCATATATATTACCACATTTCTGTTCTTACAACCATGACTCTAAGAGAAGCCACTATCAAGTCTCAAGTATGCTTTGCAATAGTTTCTAAACTTTTTTCTATTTCATGAAACATTCCAAATGCCATGAAAAATTATTTTATAAATATTTAGTGAAAAAATGTAGAATAGAAAATGTTTATGCAATAAGGCCATGTCTTAATATTAGGTTGGCAAGAACATTCATCTGTTTTTTCTTTGTACAATGCTTTCAGTAGAACTTAGTTGTCTTTAACTTCATTTGAAACAATTTTGTTAGATTGTATCATGACAGCTGTCATATCAGTGTGCATTTTTTAAAAACTTAACAAAATTCGTGAATTTTTGTTCAACCATGTTAATATTGAAGATGTAAGAAAATATGCAACATTTTCAATATATTATGCTTTATTATTTCAAGGAAGGTAAAAATGCAACTGAAATGCAGAAAATGATTAATGCAGTGTATGGAGAAGGTGCTGTGACTCAGTGAACATGGCAAAAGTGGTTTGCAAAGTCTTTTGATACTATTGGCATTGTGACAAAGTAATTCTTTGCTGTGGGGCTCTTATGCATTGGAAGATGTTTAGCAGCAGCCCTGTTCTCTACCCACCAGAAGCCAGTAGCAGGAGATAGTGGACATACTCAAAATATCTAAATCAATAAAGTTAATGGTGAAAATGAAAAATGTGTCTTTTATGGAAAAAACCAGATGCCCTTTAGGCCAACCCAATAGCATGGAATACAAGGGTTATAAATCTTATTCCGAAATTTCTTTTAAATCATTTTTATTATTTTTCTATTACACTTGTCCCTATTTTTCCCCTTCACCCTCCAAAATGTCTTTAATATGCTTGCATTAAGTCACTAATGGGGAAACAAAGAGAGGGAATGCTTAGCATCATAGACATAACTATTACTTAATTCACTTCTTCCATATGAGGAAAGTCCAATTTCACTGCATCCTATATAGATATATGAACAGCATTACTTAAAAGTCCAACAAATTAGCATGCTTTCACAATTTTAGGTAGATATGTGTCCGGATAGATTTAAATGAAAATAATAATGAGTTCATGGTAGCACAAATTTTATATGGTAACCATGTGCAAGAATAGGTCAATAAAATGCAAAGATATTTATTATCATTTATCATGTCCATAATTGCTGTTATTATCCTCTAGCAAACTTTCAGAAATCTTTTCTAAAATCTGTATTAACAAAACTTAGTTCTATCACCTCTTGCATCAGTAACACACAAGTTCTTTAATACTCATCCTCATAAAAGAATAAATATTTTAGGAAGTATTTTATTGAATACATGGGAAGTAGCATTATTTTTTACCTTAAAACATTTTACTGAATAAAATTTAAGAGTTCCACTACATTTTCAGAGAAAACCACTTCTTCATTCCTACTTCACATCTGCTGGGCCTTTATGCTATAAATGACCAGATTCATCAAAGGTGAAAAGTAAAATATCAGTGTTACCCGTAAGAACATGAACTGAAAGTGAGAGGTGCTTTCCAAAGTGGTGCACCATGGTGAATGGTACAATCATGGGAATGTAGAAAACCAGAATAGCAGAGATGTGGGAAAGAGAGGTCTGCAAAAACTTAAGCCTCTCTTCCTGAGATGCAATTGCCAGCACTGTGTACAAGATAAAAGCATAGGAGGTGAGAATAGGTGCAGCATCCAAAAGCAAGATACAAATCATCAGAACCAGGGCACAGAGGTCGTTGAAGCAGATGTCAGAGCAGGCCAGCCAAAGTAGGTCCTTAGGCAAGCAGAAAGAGTGGGAGGGCATGTGGGGACAGCAATAATGGAAGAACTTCAAATGAATGGTGACAGGAGGAATGGACAGGGCATTTCTCATCACAATGGCCACCTTGAAATGAATAATTCTACCATTAGTCAGGATGGATGTGTATCTCAGAAGATTGCAGATTGCAGCAAACCAATCCAAAACTATGACAAGAAGGACTCCAGACTCTGTGCAGGAGAGACTACAGACAAAATAAGTCTGTGTGATGCAGGCATCCAAGCTGACTTCCTGGCTGAACCCCAACAGGATCTCTAGTACCGTATGCACCGTGAACAGCCCCATGCACAGGTCAGTGAGGGCCAGCATGGCCAGAAGATAGATCATGGGCTGGTGCAGGCTTAACTCAGACCAGCCCATGTGCAGCACCAGGCAGTTTCCCAGAAAAAACATAACATAGATGGAGGAGAAGGGATTGAAAACCATGGATAGTATTGGTTGGTCTAGGCCAGGAAACAATGTAAGAATGAATATTGAGGAACTTTTGGTAGAAGCAGGTGAAATTGCAAATATGGAATTGGTGAATAATGATAATTGACTATATTTTCAATCCTGATCTTTTTAAAAAGACAAGTTTCATTCTCTTTTTTTTTTTCCTTTTGGTGATATTGTCTTCAATGGTGAAAAAACTGGCTCTCAGTAATTGTATTTTAACTGATTTGATCACTATTCTTGTATATGACTCCTCTATTTTTGCCTCACTGAATATGCTCTTGTGCAGATACTCATCCAACTTGGACTTTGACACCCTTCCCATGTGTTATTCCTCACCTGACTTGGGGTCCCACACTCTATGCTGGTCCTCCCCCTCCCTGAGTAGAATTCTGTCCTCTACTCCCTCTGGTTCTCATCCCTCACCCTGAAAAAGCCCATGTGTGCAATGCAATTCTCATCCTGCCCCATAACTGCCCACTCCAGAAAACTCCACACATGCACCTGTCTTCCAAATCCTTCTCATGCTCTGATATCCCACATCTCCTCCTTGCAGATTCCCTGTTCTCTCCACTTGGGCAGCACTCACCTAGTGGGGAAGACTGTACTATAAGAGGCTCACTCTCCAGAAGATAATTTCATTTAAGGGGGGCACCCTCTCATATAACAAAATTAACTGACAATTGATTATTGCAATAAAGGTAAAATATAAAACTTCTAGGAGAAAACATGAGAAAATCTTGTGAGCTTGGATTTGATCATGAATTTGTAGACATAACAAAAAAATAGCACAATCTTTTAAAAATATAAATTGGATGTTATCAAAATGTTTTTGATTAAACTTTTGCTTCTTTGGTCACAGATAAGAGAAAAAGGATAATATACAAAATGAAAAATACAACTTGCAAATCATGTATCTGCTAAGAGTTTTGTAATTAAAATGTCTAAAGAACTCTCCAATCTCAATAAGAAGGAAACAACCTCATCACAAAAAGGAAAAATTATTATACCAGGAACTTTCCCAAGAAGATGTATATATGATGAATAAGTATATGAAAAATGCATTAAAAGTATTTGCCATTGGGGAAGTATAAATTTAAAACAATGTTATGTCACTACATGCCTATCAATATAGCAAAGCAAAATAAAACAAGGATAAAAAATCTGACTAGATTAAGTATTAGCCAAGATATGAAGGAACTATAACTCTCATATACTACTGATCAGAGTATGAAATGTACTGTTGCTTTGAAAGATTGACTCTATATTAAAAAGTTAAATAAAGTTTTACTATATGTTCTGGCCATTCCATTTATAGCTATTATTCAAGATCAAGTATTGCTCTAATACATTCCAGTTTAAAATGCATGTCATTTAAGGGTTTAGAGAAGGAACTAGTATAAGTGGCCCATGGACATGGACAACAGGGTGGGTATTGACTATGGGTGCAGGTAGGGGTGGGTGGGCAGGAGAGAGAAATGGGGAGACATGAAACAACTAAAATGCAACAACAATAAATTAAAAATAAAATGAGATGAAGTTGTTGTGAGAATCATAAAAATATAAAAATCCCCTAGAAGATGTAAAGAAATGGATGAAGATAGCAAAGAAAGATGTGGAATATATATAAGGAACAGCATAATTAAACACTTGTACAAGAGTAAATCATTTAGAGAGGGGAAATGTGAAATGTACAAAACAAGTTCTGATTCCACTTTGTTAAGTCTCTTTTACTTAAATTTTACGTTTGCAGAGTTAGATTGTATTAACCGATTCATTTCATCTGGGACCTTATAACCCTTTGAGGGCATGAAGGGAAGAACTGTGGTACCCTAGAGAATATTTTCTTGACGATGCTGCCAGCCATGAAAGCAATAAACACCTGTGATCACACATTATCTTCATCTAGAAGTAGAGATACTCCCAGAAGCCCAGCCCCAAATCTAAATCCCACATGCACGTTGAGATTATCATTTCTGCATAAAACTTGCCATTCTCTGGGCATTAGTTGTCACTACCAGTGGAAGAATGCATATTTAGAGAAAGAATTTTTACCCTCATGGATAAAGAATCAGGTTTCTATTTTGCTGAGTTTATAAAACTAAGTGAAGCTATATTATATTATATTTTATTTTATTTTCAAAAGCAGACAATCATTAACAGAAACTAGATGATCATAAAATGATCTAATTTTCCACATCTCTAGAAACATTTCAATTCTCTCTTAATGTCTGCTATCTCCCTATCAAACTACAACAGTTCTGGGTTTATTCTCACTGGTTTTCCAGGCCTCGAAGTAAACCATCTCTGGTTCTCCATCCCTTTCTCCACCATCTATGCTATGGTTTTTCTGGGGAACTGCCTGGTGCTGCATGTGATCCGGACTGAGCTGAGCCTACACCAGCCCATGTTCTACCTCCTGGCCATGCTGGCCCTCACTGACCTGTTCATGGGGCTGTCCACAGTGCACACAGTGCTGGGGATCCTGTGGGGGTTCATTCAAGAGATTAGCCTGGATGCCTGCATTGCCCAATCCTATTTCATCCATGGTCTGTCCTTCATGGAATCCTCTGTCCTCCTTGCTATGGCTTTTGATCGTTACATTGCCATTTGCCACCCACTGCGTTACTCCTCCATCCTAACTAATGACAAAATCATGAAAATTGGGGCAGCAATTTTATGTAGGAGTACTTTACTCATACCTCCCGTCATCATTCGCTTAAAGTTCTTAAATTATTGCCCTCCTTATATCCTTTCTCACTCTTTCTGCCTGCACCAAGACTTAATTCGAATGGCCTGCTCAGATATCCGCTTCAACAGCATCTATGGTCTGGCCCTGGTGATCAGCAATCTGTTGTTGGATGCAGTGCTCATACTTATGTCCTATGTCATGATATTGCATGCAGTCCTAGCTATTGCATCACAGGAGGAGAGAATCAAGTCCTTGCAGACCTGTGTATCACACATTTGTGCTGTTTCCGTTTTCTACATCCCAATCATTGGTCTGACCATGGTGCATCGCTTTGGGAAACACCTCTCACCTTTGGTCCATGTGTTCATGGGCAATATCTATATCCTTTTTCCTCCTTTGATGAACCCTATTATTTATAGCATCAAGACCCAGCAAATACGAAGGAGAGTCCAGAGACTGTTTCAGTTGAAAGAAATGTGTTGAGCTTACATGTGCATGTATTTAAAAGTCAACAAGAGAAGATAAAAAAGGTAAGAATCAGTGTATAATTAAAAATAAATTAAATGACTTCTATTTGGGTCATGTTTTATGTATTGTAAATACTTTCCCTTCAGTTTTTTCCATAGCCATCATAAGTCAGTGATGTTGGTATAGGTTATATTGTAATCAATTATATAAACATATAATTTATATACATATATACACATATATATGATATATCTTATTTTTAAGAGATAGTAGATAATGTGAGGCAGATATATTTTCTATTTCAGTTTCAAATCACATACAGCTTTCTTTGTAACCTTATTTCTGTAATTTTTAATACAAACTCTATTAACTCATTATGAAATATTGGTATATTAAATAAAAGAAAAACCATCCATTTAAGTCACAGATTATAATATAGTGCACACATTTGGACTCTGATTGTATGTGTAAGTTTCCTCAAAATATTGTCAAAGTGATATTTATATAATTTACTTAATGTATTAGATGAGAATTTTTGAAGTATATTCAATAATTATAAACATTAACTCTCTCTGTTTAGATATACACTCACAGATTGATGTGCTTAAAAAAATATTTACAGTTATATAATCACCACCACAATCAAGTATAGAATCCTTTTACATTCCCAAAGTGCCTTTTTCACTTCTTTGTGGTCAGTCTTCTCCCACAACTCCGAGTGCCTGGCAAACATTAATCTGATTTCTGTCATTGAGTTTGCCTTTAAGAATAAATCACCCTGGCTGGTGGCACAATGGATAAGGTGCCAGCCTGTGAACCCAATGGTCGCTGGTTGGATTCCCAGCCAGGGCACATAAACAGGCTGCAAGCCAGGTCTCCAGCCAGGTCCATAGCTGAAGGCAGGTGAAAGCCAATTGTACATTGATGTCTCTCTCCCTCTCTGCCTCTCTCCCTCCCCCTCTCTCTAAAAATAATAAATCAAATCATTTTTTAAAAAAGAATAAATCATGTAAATTAAATCATAGATAATGTAATCTTTTATGTAGAGAGCCTTTCACTGACAACAATGCTTTTGGCATTCTTTTTCTTTAAAGATTTTATTTATTATTTTTAGAGAAAGGGGAAAGGAAAGAGACAGAGAGGAAGAGAGATGTCAATGTATGGTTGCCTTTCACCATACAGCTGCCAGCTATGGAGCTGGCTGGAGACCTGGCTTACAACCTGGTTATGAGCTCTGGCTGGGAATTGAACCAGCAATCTTTGGGTTCTCAGGTTAGCGCCTTATCCACTGTGCCACCAGCCAGGGCCTTGACATTCATTTTTGATGTTGCCTGTATCCACAGTTTATTTTATTGTTAAATCTTATTTTTGTGTCAAATATTGCAAATGTATTTATTCATCAATTGTTTGGCATTTTAGTGTTTAATAGTTTTGATTTTGAATAAAGTTATAAGCATACATAGTTTATGAACATTAAAGTATTTTCTTAAAATTGGTATAGTGTATTTTTAATGTTTATATCTACTATTAATAATACAGCTATCAGTTATAATAATAGTCATAAAAATAATGCTTAGTTAATATTTTTTGGATGCCTATTACATGCCCATCACCATGGAAGCACTCAGAGCAAATTTATGAGGTAAATCATAACCATTTAATTATGAAGATGAGGAAGCTGAGCTAAAGCCATTTTACATTACTAAAAAATAATGGTGAAACAATTTAATTTCAAGGATTTTTACTATAACTAACACTATTTTTATTTTACACTAGTTATTTCTCCATTGTCCCATATATTTCTTCTGATCATGGTGGTCACAGTGGAAGTTAACCATTTAAAACTGCATATTGATGTAAAAATAAATTTGAAATGAATTACTAGTTGAAACTATTATTTAATAGGCCATTCTTCTCTCAACCAATATTATGAGATACCATAATCTTATGTAATAGGTTTTGTACTTCCTACTTGAAAAGTAAGATGTGATGAATATTATTTTTGTTTTATTTTTTAGTGTTCTCTTGTTCCAATAGTTGTCTGAATTTCCAAACTTCCACTTAAAGGTCAATTAAAGTTTTTGAGCTTAAAAGTTATCTTTACTAAGGTGTAACCCAATTTATTCCAACAACTTTTCTGTTAATTGGATATTTATATTCTCAGCTCAACTGTTTCTTTTCTCCTTGAGTCTCTGATAGTCACTCCTACCCCATCCAAGTTTCTTATCACCTGAATTAAAGGAGAAGCTGCCTGTCCCTGAGGAATTGGATGAGAGAATTGGATAAGATTCTGGTCTAAATCTGTAATACTTAGCTGACTGTGTTGAGTGAAACTTACCTCACCTCCACTGAGTCTGCACCCTCTGCTGAATATTACATTTTCTCTTGAATCTACTTTGTGACCCATCCCTAATGTTGGTGTTTCCTCCTCTAGCCTTGAAACCTGACCTATTTTCTTTTACTTCCCAGACTCTAATTTGTTTTTATGGCCCTTGACTATGGTATCATTCTTCCCTAGCCAAAGCAACTCTCTTGGCAACTTCACTACTCAGCATTAGCCATGGTCTTTGTGTTTTATAGTGCTAGAAAGAGCTCCTAAAGTCAACTTGCTGGCTTGTGGAGGAGAAGGAGCCCAGTTTTCTGATTGAACATGCCACATGGTAATTTTTACTCTAATGCTGCTCTCTCAAGTTGGCATGATATCTTACAAGGACATTTTCTTTAGATATTTAAGCAGAAAACAAGATATTAATTGCCCTCTGCTTTTAGTTTCCCTCTACAACATATTGGGTTTCTAGCTTTTCCTGCCCTAACTCTTTGAATGAGGACCTGAGAGTGTATAGTTGAAACCAGACCTTTGAAGATTAAATCTTCCTACTCTTCCTTTCCATCTGGGTTTCTCCTCTTCATCTCATGCTGAAAGGGTATCCACTACTCCTCTTTTGTGTATAAAAGGAACATCCTCTTCATCCCAACCTCCTTCTTCCCTACCCTTGTTCTAATTGGTATCCTCTAATGGAAGCATTTAATGGCATAATGACATTAAGACTTTATGGAAAGAAAAAATTAATAGTATTTAAAAGTCAAAATATCTTGGCATATACATACAATATATACATGTGCATAATAGTATTTTAAAATATATAGAATATATATGAAATGTATATACACAACCATATATCTGTACATACATTCTGACTGGTTTCAACTAACTTTTTTTCTTATGGCAATATGTCCCACTTTGACAACTTTGACTACTAATACAGTAATGCTAACATGTTTTTGGCATAAGTTAAGCTTTTTTCCACTTTACCACATTTAAGTAAATTTTCAACCCAATATCACCCTGTAAATGTGTAAACTAAATTTTATTACTATATTTATAAATGATTACTAACATTTATTGAACACTTATTATATTTCAGGAATTATATACTTCCTCAATTTAAAAAATTGACACATGGAATAAGTTTTCTAAAATTGTATACTTATAACCAGCAGAGCAGAGATTTGGGTTTTTGGCTGTCTGATTTAGAGATTGCCATCTTAGGTATAAGCCTGCAATGAATTCCAATACCTAAAACCAGTATTTCCTGATTAATTACATGAAAATAATTGCACTTAATCAACTATACATTAAGCCTGTTGTAACAAAACACATTATTACATGGAATCTAAGGTGTTCTTGGTCTGATACTGTCCTAAAGAAAATCACAAACTAAGATTTCACTATTGATCTCATTTACTTAAACTTTCACTGTTACTATTTTCTCCAAATGCTGGCATGACTTATGCTGTCCAATATAATTGCAGCTACTCTTCAGTTAGTGGAGTTACACAGAAAAATGAAGACTGAGCTATATACCTGCAAAATTTTTTGCTCAAGGAAAAGATCTAGATAACCTTCTTCTGCACTTTCTTGGTTTTAACACTATAAGTTATGGGGTTGAGAATGGATGGCACCATATAAAGAAGGCAAGAAGAATATGTACACAAAGTGTTATGTTATGGTCTCCAGATAGGTGAGCAAAGAATGAGGACTGAGAACAAGGTTGGGGCATAGTATAGTAGGATAACACAGGTATTGGAGCTACAAGTACTTAGAGCATTGAGTCAAGCTTTCTGGGAAGAGATTCTAAATACAGTATAGAGTATAAGGGCACAGGAGATTATCATAAGTACCACAGTAAGGCATGTGGAAAATAGGGGCACAATCACTCCATAGTAGATGTTGACTTTGATGCTATCACAGGATAGCCTGGCAATGCCCATATGTTCACAATATGAATGACAAATAATGTTCCTCCCACAATAAGTAAGACGATAAACCAGAAAACCAAGGGGAAGCAGATAAAGAAAATCCTAATTACAAAGGCAATACTCACTTACAGTATTATATATCTTAGTGGGTAACAGACAGCTACATAGCAGTTGAATGCTATAGCCCACAATATGGCCAACTCTGCTGCAAAGATAAAGTAGAAGAAAAACATCAGGGACACACAGCTACCAAAAGAAATACCCGTGTCTTGGAATCAGAAGATTGCTAGTATCTTTGGTGCGGTAACTGTGGAAAGAAATATATCTGCCAGGGCCAACTTAGAGAGGAAAGGTTATATAGGTTCATGAAGACTATGCTCAGCGAAGACCAGGAATAATTAAAGAGTGTTGCCTACAAAAGGAGATACATGGAACAGATAAGGATGGAGACCTATGTATGTACATCTTCCAGTCTAGGGATTCCAATCATAGTGTACCAGATATCTCTAAGCTCGGTATGGTTTTAAGTTATTTTTCACTCTGACTTCTGATATTGAACCCTGAATTAAGACCTAAAGCTAGAGAAAGAGCAAGAGTGAGAGATAGATTGAGAGGGAAGAATTGAAGTTAATTTTATCAGGTTGAGTGTGAATCTTTGTGTTCCAATAAAGTTAATTGCCTTAAGAAAAGAAAGGATTGTTAATCATTAATAATTCAAGGATAATAAGTTAAATAGGTTTCACTGACATAAAAGTTACCAACTTTACAGGGCTAATACTGCTGATGCTACTGGTGATGATAATGGCAATAATAATAGTAATAATGAACATTTAATGGGTTTGTAATTTGGTGTGAGGACTCAGTCAGTACAATATACTGATTGACTTAACACCATACATAAAAATCCTTTGTAAACTCTTGCACATCATAGTTTTCCTTTTTGTCTGACTGATCATTTCCAGTAAGTAATTACATTTTATTCCTTGTAGCCCCAGAAATAATGTATTCAGGATACTGGTTTGTTTTGGGGCCATCTCAAGACCTCTAAGTCAGTGTCAATTATTATTCTTTTAATATGGCCCCTTCATCATCAAGTAAAAATAACTTGGAGAGAAAGAAAAATAGAAGTCTAGATAGCCCTGGCTTACACAGTGTTGTATTCATTTTATATGCCCATTAGAACCATGCTCTCTCTTTGTATGGTTCCATCATGCATGTGTGTCAGTTAAACCATTATTGTGCAAAGCAAGCACTTATATAACATCATTCTAACTCAGACACTGTAACCTCCCTCCATTCTCTTTTGCTTACACTGTTTTTCCTCCTGTATAGTTCTTCCTACTTGTGTTCAAATGCTTGTATTTCCCTTATCTTTTTTATCCTTTTCCACTCAAACTTGAATATTATAACTGGAGAAAAGAAAAACAAAACTCACAATATAACAAAATAACAAAAAATGGCTGCAAACACATGCAGAAATTAAATTAGTTAATGAATATTTCCTCGGGCTCATTCTGTGTATGGTTCTATGCTAAAGAATAAATCAAATATAAATTATGAATATTCTCTATTTCAAGAATATTTTGCCATTGTGAGGATCATGAAATATGAACGTATAACCATCCCTCCAATCAAATCAAGATAAGAATGATAGGAGATATTCAGTGACATATTATAACACAGAAGACATCACCTTTAACTAGTGAGATAGTGCAAAGATTCATGAGATATTGTCATTAGATTTATATAATAAGAAGAACACTTTAGGAATTCAACGAGCTAACTTTGTAAAGAACTATCTAGACATTTAAAAAGTTAAAATAGGAAGGGTAAGTCACTATACAATTCAAGTCATCTAGGGTATTGACAATGTAGAGGCATAAAAAATATGACCAGGAAGTAAATTGTACCTTGAAGATTCAGTTTTAATTTTTTTTTAATTTATTATTTCCAAAGAGAGAGGAAGGGAAAGAGGCAGAAAAGGAGAAAAACATCAATGTATGGTTGCCTTTCACCTGCCTCCAGCCACAGACCTGGCTGGAGACCTGTCTTGCAACCTGGTTATGTGCCCTGGCTGGGAATTGAACCAGTGACCTTTGGGTTCACAGGTCAGCACCTTATCCACTGTGCTACCAGCCAGGGAAAGATTCAGTTTTAAAAGTCAAGCTAAAGGCTTTGGATTTTGTTAATTTCTATGAGATCTGTCTGGAAAAAGTCTGGCCATTGTTAATATCATGAGAACAGTTTGTGTGATATCCATGTAACCTGGCAGCCAAAGACAGTATACTGGAATGTGCATGCATAAGCAATGATGACTTCACTGTAGTTACTAGTCAGTGGGGGTGGTAAATGTTATTGATTCAGCATGTGCACTGAGTGGCCATTGCATTCAAAACAACTGAGCAACGAATCCACATCAAATTTTGTGTTAAGCTTTAACATTCCTCTGCAGAAACTATTCAGATAGTTCAGAAGGCCACAGCTATGGGCTGCTGGTGATGGGCAGCTTCATCACAACAACCTTCTCACTCATGAATCACATCTTACGGAGTTTTTCGGGAACATCAAGCCCCTATAGCCCATATTGGGCATCCTGAAACTTCTAGCTTTCCCCAAAACTAAAATCACGTTTGAAAGGGAAGATATTTCAGACCATCAGTGAAATTCAAAAAAATATGACAGGGAAGCTGACGGTGACTGGGAGAACTGTGTGAGGTCCCAAGGTGCCTACTTTAAAGGGGATTGAGTGTCATTGTCCAATGTACAATGTTTCTTGTATCTTGCATCTTCTTCAGTAAGTGTCTCTTTTTCATGTTACATGGCTAGGTAACATCTAGACAGACCTTATATATTATGAATTGATTTATTATTCAACAAGTTTTACAAAGTCTCTAATATTTACCAAAGTTTTCAAGAGAATATAATATGATCAGTATTTGATACTTATTTTTTCAGTTAAGCCTTGTTAACAGATAGTATGCTTAATTTTAATTCTTTGTTTCTCAATAACACACCTATAAAATTTCTAATTACATATTTTGTATTATTCTTCACCAGTAAGTCTTAAGTCCCATGATGGCTATTAGTATATCTTAAATATAATTCATTTTTATTGACTAAATATGGTTTATAAGACAGCAAGAAGGATTGAAGAGAAGGAAGGCAGCCACCAGAAGTTATTCTGGGAAGTGTTTGCAATAGACCAAAACAGAACATGGTCTTAACAGTGAAAGCAGGTGAGATCAGCCAAATATTAGAAAAAATATTTGATCCCTATTATTCTGAAACTCCTCCAAAAAACTGAATAAGAGGCAAAACTTCTTAACACATTTTATGAAACCAACAAAGATAAAACACACAAAAAACTACAGGCCTGTATCCCTGGGAAATACAGATGCAAAATACTAATAAATAAAATATAACAAAACATTTAAAAAATAATACATCAAGATCAAGTTAAGTTCATTCCATGGACACAAATACACAAAGCAATCAATGGAATACACCACATTAACACAATAAGAATAAAAATTATATCTTATCAATAGATGCAGAAAAAGCATTTGATAAGATACAACATTGATTTATGATTAAGACACTCAGTAAAATAGGTACTAAAAGAAAGTATTTTGACATAATTAAGATCATATATGACAAACCCTCTGTTAATAACATATTCAATGGTGAAAAACTGACAGCTTTTCCTCCAAGATCAGGAACAAGCCAATGATGTTCACTCTCACCACTCTGTTCAACATTGTCCTGGAAGTCCTAGCCAGGGCAATCAGTCAACAGAAAAAAATAAAAGGCATCCACACTGTGAATGAAGAAGTAAAAATTAACTTTTTGCAGGTGACATGATTCCACAAAAAAAGTAAGAGAAACAATAACAAATACAGTAAAGTTGCAGGATACAAAATGAATGTACAACAATCTATGCAATCCTATGTACTAACAATAAAATTTCAAAGTAAAGAGAAAAAAGTATTTATTTTTAAACACAATGAAAATAATGAAATACCAGAAATAAATTTAACAAAGGATATGAAAGACGTATATACTGGAAACCACAAAACAAGACAATCAGAGAAAGAAAATACCGTATGATCTCACTTATATGTGAAATCTCATTAACAAAAGAAACTGACAAACAAAATGGAAACATAGGCATGGATACATGGAACAGACAGCTTTCAGAGGGGATGGAGGAGGATAGACTGAAAGAAATAAAGGAATTAGTCAAAGAACATATAGGCATAACTCATGAACACAGACAAGAGTGTCCATGACCAGAGGGAAGGGGTGTATGGTCTGGGTAGAGGTGGGCAAGGGGGAAAAATGGGTATATCTGTAATAGTGTTAATAATAAAAATAAAAAAAAGAAATTTGAAAAAGATTTGAAAATATAGATATTGAAAATGATAGTGAAATGGGAAGATATACTGTGTTCATGGATTGGAAAAATTAATATAGTTAAAATGGCTATATTTCCCAAAGCAATATATAGATTTAATACAATCCCCATCAAAATCTCAATGCCTTTTTAAAAATAAATAGAATAAAAAATAGTGCCAGATTTACATGGAACCACAAAAGACTCCAAAAAGCCAAAGCAGTCTCAAGAAAATAGAACAAAGCTGGAGTTATCACATTATCCAATTTCAAATTATACTACAGAGCTACAATAATCAAAACAGAATGGCATTGGAAGAAAGAGTAATGAAACAGAACTGAGAGCACAGCAATAAAACCACATATATATGGGCAAATGATTTTTGAAAAACAAGGCAAAAACATAGAATAAAAGAAAAGAAAGCCTCTTAAATGAATAGTGCTGGGAATATTGAAAAGTTACATGCAAAAGAATGAACTATATGACAGTTTGTCCCCATATACAAAAACTAACTCATAATGAATTAAAGACCTAAATATAATACCTGAAACAATAAATTACATAAAAGAAAACATAGGCACTAATCTTTTGGACTTTAGTCTTAGAGAACAAAGATAAGTAAAGACAAAAATGATTGAGATTATATCAAACTAAAAAGCTTCCGCACTGCAAAAGAAGACTGCTAACAAAACAAAAGGCAGCCAACTGAATTGAAGAGGATATTTTCAAACAACAGCACCAACAAGGGACTAATATCTAAAATATATTTTAAAAACTTACACAACTAAATACAAAACAAACAATTCAATTACAAAATGGGCAGAAGACGTTTCTCCCAAGAAAACAGACACATGTACAACAGATATAGGAAAAGATGCTCAATGTTGTTAGCTATCAGGGAAATGCAAATTAAAACTACAATGAGATACTGCCTCACACCTGTTAGAATGGCTATTACAAATACAAGGCAAAAAATAGCAAGTGTTAGAGAGAATGTGGAGGAAAAGGGACCCTCATTCACTACTGATGGGGATATAAACTGGTACAACCACTGTTAGGTAAGATAGGTGGCAAACTAAGGCAGGAAGGAGGAAGGAGACAAGTCTCACCCATTGACTCAGCAGTTCTGAACCTGGACTAGTAAGATTGCTGGGATGATCCCAGACATCACAAGCAGGGATAACTCAAAAGGAGGGGAGTCCTTGAGGCTCTGCGCTGGGAAAAGGAGCCTCTGTAGCAATTTAACTAAGACAAAGAGCCTTTACTAGCTGAGAAAAAACAAACAAACAAACGACAAACACCTTTGTAGTTATACATCATTCCCAATGTTTAAAAGGGGAAGAAAGATGGGCAACCTAAAAAGTGACTAAAATATATAACCCTTAAATCCCAATAGTTAGCACACTCAGATTAGCTAAATGCCCACTTGCAGCCTTGGCTCAATTGTATAGAACAAACTTACTAACAAATTTTCTAACAACTTAATTTGCCCTGTATGTAGGGCACTCAGACTAGCTGGGCGCCTGCTTGCAGCATCATGCTTGTATGCATTTCATAAATAAACTTGCTATCTCATTTCTACTATCCATGTTATCTCTCCCTTGAATTCATCTCTTGCAAGTGAGGCAAGAACCAAAGAACAAGCATGAGGAAGGGGGTACCCCAGACTCTGGTCTCTCCCCAGTAACCACTATGGAAAACAGTATGGAAGGTTCTCAAAAAATTAATAGATTTACCATATGACCCAGCAAATCCTTCTCATGGGTATCTACCTAAATTTTTTTAAAACACTTATTTGCAAATATATGTACCCTTATATTTATTGTAGCCATATTCATAGTGATCAAGTCATGGAAACTACCATAGTGTTCTATAAAAAATGATTTGATAAAGGAAAGAGGGTTGGAGGTGACATGATGAAAGAAGGTGAAGGGATTAGCTAAAACACACATATTCATATCCCATAGACACAGGCAACAATGTGGTGGTGGCCTAGGGAAAAGGGAATAGGTGTTGACTGGAAGAGGGCTAAAAGGTAAAAATAAGGACTTCTATAATAGTGTAAACAATAAAAATAAAGTTAAAAAAGATGTGCTACATCTGTATATACAATGGAATACTATTCAGCATAATGAAAAATGAAATACTGTCATTTGCAACAACATGAATGGACCTTAAAATATGCTAAGTGAAACAAGCCAGTAAGAAACAGCTAAAAAACCACATGATTTTACTCATATGTGAAATATATGGAAACTCATAGACACAGACAACAGGATGGTGGTCATCAGAAGGGAGGTGGGTATGGGGGTAGAAAAGGGTAAATGAGTCCACATATGTGTTGATGGAAAATGGTTTGATTTTGGATAGTGGGAACACAATGCAACATACCTGTCATGTATCATAGACCGTACATTTGAAGCCTGTATAATCTTAATAACCAATGTCACATGAATAAATTTAACTTAGAAAAAAAGGCAATTAAAAACAATGAAATCAGGGGATAGAGAAGGTATGTGTTTTTTTTAATTAAATAAAATAGAGGCTTTCGGGTGGTAGATTAGATGAAGGATAAATAAAATGAAATAAAATGTTTTGAGACATACTGCCTGGAAAAAATAGTGATCCCACTAATATTTAAAAAATAGAGTAAAAGATGCAGGGCTTGAAAATGGTTGGTGCAATTATTTCTAAACTATTAACATAACACACATATACAGAACCACTAATGAAATAAATCTGGAAGACTACCTCAAATTTAGATAGTTCACTGGGAAGAAAACGAGATGAGGCATGAAGCACTCTCTGAGCTGTAGCCTCAGCTATGACACTAATAACCGGAGACTTTGCTAGAGACATTTCACCATTCTGAATTTTCATCCATACAGATTGGAATGAAACTAGCTCATAGAAACATTCTCTTCGAGATTAAAAAATAAATCTAAAATTTTATCATGGACCTGGAGCTCAAAGCAAACAAACAAAAAGCAAAAAGAGTCAAGCTGTTTATTTCAATTCTACTATAAATCTATGTATTAGATTTAAAAAATAATGATGAAGGGAAGAGTTCTAGGTATTAAATCTCTTCCTTAGCTCTATTTCAGATACATAGTGTATTTTATCACAGTGACAGCCTCCAATCTTCAATCACCTGGGCTTTTTAATCTAAACAACACATTTTGGTCTATGTAATATTTATATTTTTAAACAATTTTGAGCATTTACTCCAAGCTATATCCTATGTTAACCAGTTTATATAATTTAATCCTCACAAAAATATCATTTACTTTTAATAAAGCCCAATGAAATGGCTGCTGGTATGGTCTCCATTTAACACATTGAGCAACTATGGCATGAATGTCTAAGTTCACACAGCTAGAATCTATTCAGGCACAAATTCAAACTCAGGTCATCTTGCTCTAAACCCCAAACCTTTAGTATAGTATTTCATTTGCCCCTTGTGAGTAATCACTTCTTCAAACTTTCTTTTCCTTTGGTTTCTTTGATCCCATTATAGTATTGTCTTCCTACTATCTTTTTATAGTTCTGTGCTTTTTCTCTAGTGCTATTCTTCTTCTCATTATTTCCACTATTTATCATTAAACTACACTTCCTAATTGTATTGAAACCAGAATTTGCAATATAAATATTATATTAGACTTTAACTAATTTCTAGTGAAAGATATTAGACCTTCACTACTATGATGTAGTGTTTCTTATCGAGAAAGCAGTTTCATTAAATGTTCTCTTTCGATTTTTTCCCTCCTTCCCCCAATCATTTATACCTATCTTTCTCATACCATTAGCTTTCAATTTATGTTGTAGTTTATCCTTTCCTTACCACCATAACTCTTCCCTGACCCAAAATGATAGATAAGAACCCCACTCCAAAAAAAAGAAAAGAAAAGAAAAGAAATAGAAGCTTCCAAGAGAGCCTCCTGATATTCCAGCTCTTGCTGTTCTGTGAAATAAATGGCTTCTACACCTACTACATCTTGCCTTGTGTCTTAACTCCTTTGCTGTTTTAAACAAAATGAGGCAAGCCCAATTGTTCCAAAGAGAAATTTAGCCAGCAAGTAGTAAATTAATAAATAAGTTCACACAGAAGCTTGTGAGGCAGAACCTAAAAAAATTTTCAGTGATCTGTCTTCACTTACAGGAAATCTTAGTGTAGTTAAGGCAACAAAACCCCAGACCCTTCTTCTCATTTTAAAAACAGAGATTGTTTATTTCAAGAATCACAAATCAGTGTGATCCAAAAGCATGTAATCAGGCCACATAGCCAGACACTTCAATTAGTAAGATATTATATGTATATCATTTCACAAGCATAGGACATGTCTCCACGCTCCAACAGTCTATCCAGTGAATTTTAGAGTCTTTGTCTCCTTTCATTCTCAGCCATCGTTTTTCAACTCAGGTAGTTCATGGGCTCTGTTTGGGTTTCTGCTACCACGGCCTGGAAACCCTCTCAAAGCAGTAAGTGGACGCAATTGCAGGATTAATTTTTTGTATTTATTTTGCTGGCTTTACTCTCTCTCACTCAGAGATTATAGTTTTTATTTCCAGATATTCAAGACATTGTCTTGAAAACTGTTGCTTTATACATTTTATCTAATTATTTTGGTTGGAAGGTAAATTCAATCTCTCTTACTCCATTTGGACCAAAACCAAAAATCCCCATGGGCATTTATTCTTCATTGATAAAGTATAGTTGTGTGCCTTCTACACATTCTGTACTATTCTAGGCTTCCTTAAGAAAGTAAGAAATAAAGATCAAAATTCTGAGAGAAGAGAAAAAAGTTACAACCCCAACAAACACTTAATAAAGCCTTGAGAATAGCTTACAAGTAACAGCTTTACAGGAACAAAAAGGGGAGAAAACAAAATATTTTTTATGAGGCCATGCTAACTCAGTCTAATGTAAATTCTTCTATATCTCTCAAAATTACAGCATCACACTGTTATGAAATGATATAATGATGGATTTGCATAATGATAATAAGAAAAATAGTTTCCAACAGTAAGCTTCTCAAAAAGACAGTACAGAATTGCACTTTTCAATGATTTACCTCTAAAATGATCAAATCTAAATCTGGATACTTGAGTCACTTAGGAAAAATCACTTCTAAAGGAGAGCTCATCATATAATTATGGTGAACAGTAGCAATATAACTAGTTTCATGTTTAAATGTATGATTAATTATAAGGACCCTAGAGTATTGAGAAAAGCACATTTGTTATTCCTCTACTTCCAAATAATTTGTTTGGGTGACAACTCATTTGTAGTACATTAAAATTTGTATGTCATGGGAATATTTGATAACCTCCCTCTGGCATCCTTCCATCTAAATAACTCTGGTGCTGGACAGGTACCTCTCTGAGAGGTTTCTAACACCGCATAAGAAACTATTCATTCTTGTCTATGCCAAGGTGTGTGAATCTAAAAGAGAAGAATTGTATTGCTGAACTCACCTGTCAACCTATACTGAGAGACTGCACAACACCTAAAAATAACTGTTGGATTCCTTTTCTTTTTCTTTTTCTTGTTGATTTTGGTGGCATCATTCATGGCATCATCTTTAAGAGATGTTTAACAGCCATTTTCCATAGATTGAGAATGAAAGTCATGGAAGTTCAGTGTTTTTAGAAAAAAAAAAGGAGAAATGTAACAAATTGAGTACAAAATATGAATTGAGGAGCTGAGAAGAGTGCTACGGAGTTCAAAGTTAACTGATAGGAATGCACAGTACATATGTGATAAACCAAGGCTTTGGTTTGGTCTCTGAGGCAAGACTGAAGAAATGAAATGCCTTAAAAATATTTTCAGGATGTTGAAAGTAATATATACTTATTGGAATAGTTAAATTTCTTTTGGCTCTCCAGAAATAGTCTGTAAATTATCTTTCTATCTAGAATGGGTAATCCAGCGCAGCTAAATGGAAACCCAATGCAAGGATAACTGGGGAAAAAAGCAGAATGATAAACACCAGAATTTATATTCTCTATGTGATACATATTTCTTATTCTCCTGTTAGATTTAGTGGCATTTACTCTTCAGTTCTAAAATAAACATCAAGGGGGAGAATTACTCCCCTCCCTCAGATATTTTTAAATAAAAGTTTAAAAGGAACTCTGGATTGGTGCGTTTTAAATTTTTGCTAAATGTTAGCAACTATATGCTAGAGTAGGAATCTCTAAATACATAATTTATTTGTTTGGGCAAAATTTATTATGTTTCTTTCATGTCCAAACAGCATTAGACTTTCTTTATTATGTGATATGTGAAGGGTGAAATTCCAATTGTAGAGGTATTAAAAATCAAATTGGATCATGAAAACGCATTCAGGTAAGAGTTGGAAAATAATATCAAATCATATGTGGTAAGTGACAAATATAAAATAAAAACAGTATAATCTAAGGAGGTTAAATGGCTGGAGACATTTTTCTAATATGAAATATTTATGGAAAGATTTTATAGAATGATGAATGTAAACTTGTTTTTAATCAATGAATTTAATTACTATCAATTGAGACAAAGTATTATCACATTTGAGATTACATCAGGAGACATACAAATATTCTGAGGTAGAAATTATTAAGTCTTAGATGGTGGTATTAAACAACTAGCCCAGCTAAAACGGAGAGTGATTAGAAAAAAAATGTTCGTTGAAACAAAAGACATTCTCATTGAAAAAAGGTTAGGCATATAGAAACAAGAAGTATTAAAAATGATAGGCAACAATATGAAGTAAGTATAAATCTGAGTTTTACATGGGTGGTTGTAGGTGTGTTGATCGTGGCATTGATACTTTTGGCGGTTGAACTGATTGGATTGGTGCCAGAAACAGAAATGAGAGATAAGTGACCAATATAACATACAGGAGAATTAATTCCCAGGTATTCTGGAAGATGTTTAAAGCAAAAAGAGGAAAGCTGGTTATATGTGTATATAAAAATCTGTACTGTATGTATTTGTGTATATCTAAATGAAGTACATGCTGCATTGTGGTAGGTCAGAGTTTTATGCCTTGTGTTGAGTGGCTGAATGTATATTTGAATACCCCAATCTATTATAAACCATGATAGTCTTCTTTTTTTCTACATGAGTGACTCTCATATTCCACATGAACAGCTAAAAAAATTGAAACCCTTGCATATGAGGGGCTAACTCAGTAACTCAGCTAAAAAGACATCCCTTATAAAATGTTTTTAATTAGGCATACTATGCATGAATGTGGTAGAAGACATTAACTGCCAAGACCACGTGAACCAATGACTGAATAAGCACAGGTCTGATAATCAATAGTTATTATCCATGCATTCTGACTCTTCAAAAATATACTCATATCTGTAAAAAGATCATTTTTTTTACATTTTCATAGTTTTAAAACTGCACAATACCTCTAATTTTGGCTGAGAGCAAAATATATTCATCTTTTATTCTTTTTTTTTAATTTTATTGTTGTTGTATTACATCCATCCCCTTTTTGCTCCCCTCTGTCCCCCTCCCCACCCACCCATTCACCCCAAAGTCAATCCCACCTGTTGTCCATGTCCATGGTTCCTTTATACTAGGTTCTTGTCTAAGCTGCTCCCCTTCTTTGCCTCTGCCTCTCCCCTCCCCCCAACCCCTTTTCCCCTGACCACTGAAGGCCGATCCTTGTATTCATATACTTGGTTCTGTTTTGCTTGTTGTTAGTTTTGCTCATTATTGTCCCATAATGGGTGAGATCATATGATATTTGTCCTTCACTGACTGGCTTATTTCACTAAGCATAATACTCTCCAGTTCCATCCATGTTGTTGCAAAGGGTACAAGTTCCTTCTTTCTTTCTGCCATATAGAATTCCATTGTG
>PVIW01012664.1:0-30953 GCA_004026585.1 Noctilio leporinus
TCAGTGAGTTGTCTGTTCAGGTCCTTTGCCCATTTTTTAATTGGGCTGTCTGTCTCCCTGGTGTTGAGTCGCATTAGTTCTTTATATATTTTGGAGATCAGACCCTTGTCTGAGGTATCATTGGCAATTATGTTTTCCCATACAGTTGGTTCCCTTTGAATTTTGCTGATATTTTCTTTAGCTGAATAGAAACTTTTCAGTTTGATATAGTCCCATTTGTTGATTTGTTCTTTTATTTCCTTTGCCCTTGGTGAAGTATCAGTAAACATATTTTTGCGTAGGATAACTGAAAGTTTACTGCTTATATTTTTCTCTAGGACCTTTATGGTGGCACTGCTTATGTTTAAGTCCTTTATCCATCTTGAGTTTATTTTGGTATATGGTGTAAGTTGGTGGTCTAGTTTTATCTTTTTGCAGAAACTGGCATTTTTATGAGCAGTCAATCAGTTATTTAGTAGAGCACTCTTTGTTTGCAAACTGGTTACTAAGGGTCTGCAATGAGATAAGGATCTTGACCAGAATGTGAATGAACTAAGTTACTAGTTAACTGTTTAGTGCCTTCCATTGAATCCCCACCCCCTACAAGACTTTCTTGATGAAGGAAGCAGTGCTTTGATTGACATTCATTCTGTTGCAAGCTCCTTATCCCAGAATGGTTGGTAATAGATAGTTTGTAGGTGAGCTCCTTGATTAGCACTGACACACATATATTTCCAAAAGTCTCCTGTTTTGTACTTATAAAAGATAACAGTATAATTTGTATTTGTACTGGGAAGAGATACAGTGTAAAGAAAGAATCTAAAAGACTCATTTTCTCTCTTAATTGAAATAAGTATTTAAAACGAAATAACCATTCATAATTTTTAATACTAAAAAAAATCGAACATTTAATTTTTTTCATTTTCTGCTCCTTTTTACCCACAGAAATGTCTATCTCCTTCAAGATTTTGAAATGTCATAATTTATTAGATCTTAATGGATTCCAAAAGAATGCAAATCCTTTATAAAGCTGCTAACTTACCTTCTCATGTTCAAGTAAATTAATTCCACTTTTTTGTTTGTTTATTTGTTTATTTTCCTCTATATAGGGATCTCTATTCAAGTATCTTACTCTTCATGCAAGTGACTGGGTAAACTCTTGCCGCCTGGCTCATTCTGTGACTAGAGGACTGGCTTATCTTCATACAGAATTATCACGAGGAGGTAAGACAATGAATAGAAAATGAATAACACTCATGTGGAGTCAGAATTAAAAAGAGAACTTTTATTCGTATCCTCAGAGTATAAGCATATGTTATGTATAGCAAATTTAGCCAGCTGTTTGAAAGATCTGATAGGAGAAATTATTTCAAATCTAATAAGAAGAGTAAGAAAAAGAACTTCAAGAGTCTAGAGGACTCATGGATACCATTGAGCATTTGATTAAATCTCTGAACACTCTCCCTGCAAAGATATACCTATAGGAAGTTCTTTAAAAAATGTTCTTTTTATTCTAGGGGTTTTAAGAACCTTTGAAATTCATCTGTCAACCTTTGTTAAGAACCTCTTAACTAGGCTATATTATATTTTCCTTGTATTTATTTTACTTATTTAAATGAACTACAATACATTATCATTTCTTTTTTAAGTATATTTTATTGGTTATGCTATTACAGCTGTCCCAGCTTTTGCCATGTTGCCTCCCTCTGCCCAGTACCCCAATTTCCTCCAGCAACACCCCCCAACTTAGTTTATATCCTATGGTCATGTATATAAGTTCTTTGGCTTCTCCATTTCCTTCACTATTCATAACACCCCCCTGTCTATTTTGTACTTACCAGTTATGCTTCTTAATCCCTGTGCCATTTTCTCCATTCTTCCCCCTCCACCTCCCAGCTGATAACCCTCCAAGTGATCTCCTATGATTTCTGTTCCTGTTCTGGTTGTTTGCTTAGTTTGTTTTAGTTATTATTATTATTTTTTAGATTCAGTTGTTGATAGTTGTGAGTCTGTCATCATTTTAATATTCATAGTGTTGATCTTCTTTTTCTTCAATAAGTCCCTTTAATATTTTATGTAATAATGACTTAGTGATGATGAACTCCTTTGGCTTTATCTTGTCAGGAAGCACTTTATTTGCCCTTCCATTCTGCATGATATTATTGCTGAATAGGCTAATCTCCTTAATTTGGCAGCCTCCCTGTGTTTGTTTCTGTGTATTAGGTAGAGCTGCTTTGACCCACTGTCTTAGTGTACCTGTTAAGTTGTATGAGGCAGAGCCTTAAATATTCTTCAGGGCAGAACAACCGGCTTCATTGTTTTGTGGCTCTTTGTGGAGAGAGAAGACAGGGCTGCTGCCTGGCTTCTGGAGGTTTGCCTGGCACTCACCCCATTTCCCATCTCTTTACCCACTTCCCATATGGAATTAGTGCCCTTCTAGCTGTTGCCTTGCTGGCAACCAAAGAGTGGGTAGGTTTCCATGCATTCTAGTACCGTGGGGACCCTCTAAACGGACTCTCCTGAGAGACAGGCAGTTTTCTCCCACCTCCCCTAGCTCCACTGGTTTTTGCAGCCAAACGTCATGAGGTTTTATCTTCCTGACACCGGAACCCTGGACTGAGTGGCCTGGCCTGGGTCTGGGATCACTCCTCCCAAGGCATCTCTCCTGATTTTTATCCACCACATATGAATGTGGGACACCCTGGTCTGCTGCATCTGCTGCCACCTCTTGGTGCCACACTGTGTGCCCTCCACCCCAGCTCCCTGTTTTATCCCAGGTTCCCTGCCTCCGCCCCTCTTAGCTGCCTGGATGAATGTTATTTCTTTACATTCTTGGTTGTCAGACTTACATATAGTTTGATTTTCTGTCGGTTTTGGGTATTTTTTGTTTTGAGGTTAGTTATAATTCTTCTATTGGTTGTGTGAGGAGGCTAGGCATGTCTGCCTATGCCTCCGTCTTGATCAGAAGTCCATTATCACTTCTTTAGTGTTAAGTTCTAATAGATCTTTATTCTCTAGGTTGGCTGGACTTTAAAATAAAACCCAAATGTATCATTTTATAAGTCAGTGCTTCTCTTAGCTAGAACCAGGTTTGGTGAAATCTATTAAGGGAAAAATAATAGGGTTCAATAAGAATATTTTTTTTTCTTTCTCCTGTAATTATCTGGGGGGAGACAGTCTAAAATTTGGCTGCACCAGGCTTCTGTGTTTCTGCTCCATTATGCTTTACATATGGCTTGTATTTTTAAGGTCGCCTCATTGTTCATTATGCTCTATTCTAGTAAGCAGGGGAAAAAGGGAAGGAATAAGGAATTGTTCCCTTCTGTCTCCAGAAGTTCCATTCATATGTTTTGTTTTTCCAGAACTTAGTCTATACTTAGTTACTATAGTTAGCTGTAAGGGATGCTAAGGGTATAGTTTTATTTTAGCTGGGTGCATTGGTCAGATAATACTGTGTTCTGTTACTAAGAAAAGGAGAATGCATGGTGGTAAGCCAGCCTGCCAGTGTGTCAGAGCTGTGTGGTTATGTTACTTGCCAGAACTATAGATTTCTTCAGTTTTAAGGTACATTTTTGCTAGTTGTTCAAAACATCACTTTGTTTCAAGATACACCTCATTATTATAGGCACCTCTAAATTAGTTTTGCTGCAAAAATCTGCCTTTGTGCTTTCTTACGTTTTCATGTCTTACAGCATTTTCCTGTCGTGCTATAGCCTAGAATATTGTGGGTTCCCCCCCCCCGCCCCAGTTTCTCTGGCCTCTGTAGTGAAGGGAATACTTAATGTATCAATTTGGTAGATATTTGTTCCATTGTATAATAGCATGGACCATCTTTTATAGCTTCTGCTTCATATATAAATAATTTCTTCTGAATGATTTATCAGTTCACTTATCTTGACATCTTGCTTTTCCTGAGTACAGAATTGACCAGTGTTATTACCTGTGTCAGCAACTTGATGCATTCACTCACTTCAGTGCTACAGCATGTTAACCATTTGGACAGTGTTTCCTTACTCTTAAATATGATTATAGCTCCTTTAAAGAGCTGGATTAGCACAGAACTTAAAATACCATTCTAATTCCCCTTGTCAAGGCTTGCCTAATGCAGCAAGGTTTCAAGTCAAAAACATTGGCTAAAAATTGATTGCCATCGAATAAGAGTTTATTTAAATATAAATCTTACTCTTAAACATTACTTAATATTTTTCCTAGTTTACCTCTTTAAAAAATGAGCATACACACACACACATGCTATTGCAAAAAACATGATTACAGTAGCTATTTTAATTTATAGTTTTACCTATTATTTAAAAAAATAGTCCAGCTGTACTATTTCAAAATATTAAAGGTCACTTCACCTTTTTCAGAGAACTGTTCTTCCCAATATCTTCAGATACAACACTGCCATTTAGAATAGAAATTTTGAACTAAAGAATAATATTAACATTATTTATTCAGCTGTTTCAGAAAATAATAGGTTCAGAATTGAGTGTCTGCAGAGACTTTTTCATTCAAGTTTTAAAAATCATAATTCATATTATGTACTCGCTTTCCTTTATGATATTTGGTGCAGAGCTACTACTCAGGGCAAAGTCATTGTATATTCTACTCCTTTCTATGTATCACCCCTCCTCTCACCAATAACAAAGATAAAAACAAATACTGAGGAGATCTTTAAAGGAAAAATAAGTCTCAAAAGGACAGTCTATAGTTGTATGCTATCATCGGTGATAAATTCTGTCTTGTCTCATATTTTCCCTTCTCTTCTTTTCTGTTTCTTCATTTGTTTTCTTCTCTCCTTTTGTTTTATTTTTATTTGTCTTTAAGAGTAGCAGAAAGCACTATCCAATTTTCTGCATAAACATAAGCTTGAGATTAGACCACATATGCTTAGGTTATTGTTTTATCTAGAATAAGAAATGCAGCTCTTTTATAAGTTGAATTGAGCCATGTTAGTATAAGCTTTGGAAGGTGGACCTAGGAAATGGAAAGGGGAGAAAATTCAAAAGAAATCAACTGTTAGATAAAGAAACTTGGAAACTACTATTTTTTTCTTCCAATTGCGACCTTGCTTTTTTTTTTTTTTTTTTTAGATAAAGGAATCATTATCTTTTCTCTTTAGTTTCATTTGTTGATGAAATTATGGCCTAATAATTATTAATGAGGGTAATAAATATAAATACCGAGTCCATCTGTACCTCAGTATAAACAACTCAATAAACAACATTGACTTTGGATTGCTGTATTTCTTTGTATAACTAATAAGTTATTTTTATCCTCAGAAATTGTGCTATATATATATATTTTTTCATTTCAAGAGCTATGGTCTTAATATAAGATTTGTATAAAGTTTCCTTACAGAGAGGGAAAAATTATGTGGTATTTTTGATGAGGGGCTTAGGTTGGGTACATTCAGTCAGCAAGCATTTTCTCTGTGCTAACCCTTTCGAAATGGGGAAAAACATGTTCTTTCTGCCTTCATAGAGCAGACAGTCTAGCGATAAACAAGTAATAGAATAAGCATAGTCGTGAAAACAGGTTTTCATATCTTACTGAGAAATACCAGCTTCACCACTTGTTCTCCCAGTCTTTTGTAAAACTATTTCTAATTTGATTTGAAGATCTGAGATGGCCTTAAGGACATGGTTGCATCTCAGGGTAGAACTGGGATATTCTGTCACAGGCTTGATCTGTAAAATCATAGAAGAAAAGTGTAAGAGACATATACAAATTTTGGATACAAATTTTGGACACAAATACAGTTGTGTTTTTAAATTGGTACCGTTTCAGATGTGTTGACTTTTTGTTGTTTATACCGAACATCCTTTTCCCTATTGCCTCCTTGTGCTATCCGAAAATGAGAAGAAAAAACAAGTGTTAAAATTAGAAGCAACAGCATGTTGGCTATTAGTTGCAGCTGAACTTTAAAACTTAATTGATTATATATATACAGTAGGAGTTAGTTATGTTGTAAAATGTAATATAGTGGAAATAGTGGTGATTGTGAGTTGAAATTTTGATGCCCTTTTTTGTTACTAGAAAATTAATAGGTAGAACATTAACACTATCTTTTATATTTATGTAGTAGTCCCTATAATTTGGATGCTCACTTCATGTTCAGTAGTGCTCTTGAAGTATTAACACTTAAAATTATCCAAACAGATCTTTATAAACCTGCAATTTCCCATCGAGATTTAAATAGCAGAAATGTCCTGGTGAAAAGTGATGGAACCTGTGTTATCAGTGACTTTGGGTTGTCTTTGAAGCTGACTGGAAATAGAATGGTGCGCCCAGGGGAAGAAGATAATACAGCTATTAGTGAGGTGAGTTTATTCAAAAGGTATCACATTTGGGGCATACTTTGCAAACACAATGAATTGCACTTTTATTTATTTATTTATTAAAATATTTTATTTCATTATTTTCAGAAAGAGGGGAAGGGAGAGAGGCAGAGAGGGAGAGAGACATCAATGTATGGTTGCCTTTCACCTGCCTCCAGCCACAGACCTGACTGGAGACCTGGCTTGCAACCTTGTTATGTGCCCTGGCTGGGAATTGAACCTGCGACCTTTGGGTTTGCAGGCCGGCACCTTGTTCACTGTGCTACCAGCCAGGGCTGATGAATTGCATTTTAAGAATTCACTAACTACTCAGGATACTTATTCTGTATGCTACCAATTATAGCATATTAGGAATTACAAAATTAAGATATATCAAAGACACTGCATAAAGTACATCAATTCATTATGTAAGTCATTGGCATTCCAATTCCTTTTTGAAAAGGAACTGATTTTTATAGGAACTGATTTTTGAAGCTAGAGTTAAAATGATCAAGGTGAAATAGGATAGTTATCTTCTGATAATCACTATTACAACATGGAACATATCTTTCTTGACCTTCTCCTGAATTTACATACATTTACATTTCATGTTTTGTGATTTAAAAAAAATGTTAGTGTACACATAATTTTGTAGTTTCTTCATTGTGTCTTACAGATTTTTTAAAAATAATGATATGCATAGGAAGATGTAGATCATTCTTTTTAATTGATTCTGTTCAATAGGATGTACTTACCACA
This sequence comes from Noctilio leporinus, assembly GCA_004026585.1. NCBI lineage: Eukaryota > Metazoa > Chordata > Mammalia > Chiroptera > Noctilionidae > Noctilio > Noctilio leporinus. The sequence goes on from PVIW01012664.1 coordinate 7,059, forward strand.
GTTTAATTATTCAGGAAGCACAGTTTATATATTGACAAGTCAGATATAGATGGTTTCAGTAACATGGTTAGGGTCAAATAACATCATTGACATCATTGATATGAAATATATGTATAACTTCTGTCTAATATATGCCTTTCATTCTGTTTCTAAAAATATTGCTCTAATATACCAGGTTGGGACAATGAGATACATGGCACCAGAAGTTCTGGAAGGAGCTGTGAACCTGAGGGACTGTGAATCAGCTTTGAAACAAGTAGACATGTATGCTCTTGGACTGATCTATTGGGAGATATTTATGAGATGTACAGACCTCTTCCCAGGTAAAAGATCTGCTATCAAAAGTTGATATATGAATTTGAAGGACGCAGTTATATCTTCTTTTTCTACCTATACTAGTCAACCTTTATGTGTTTTCACTTTCAGTTAAACTTTTAGTTTATTGCCATCTAGTGTTCAGAAACATTATTAGCCAGAAGAAAAAGCTTTTAAAAAGAACTCCATGTTTGCATGTGAGTGCAATTTAATTAATTGCTCATAATGGCTTATCTAATTGTGTTTAATTTGGTCTCTGATTGCTTTAGCAGTCATCATTTTCCTTATGCACCCTCTGAGCATTTGAAAAGCTACATCGTGTACTGAATTGACCCAGTAGGGAATTAGAAGCAAGTAATTATCCATTAGATCTTTCTTTTCTTTTCTTCCCCTTCCTCTTCCTCTTCCTCTTCCCCTTCCTCCCCTCCCCTTCCTTCCCCTTTTACTTGGTGGAGAACAAGTGTTTATAGTTTATTTTGCATATCCAAGTTGAAACATAAAACTTAAAATTACATGCTTTATAACACATTTTCTATATCAGTCATTATAACTTTTCTGTTATCCCTATGTGAGTGGGATAAGGAAGGATGGACAGTGCCGTTTTACTGAGGTGAAAACTGAAACACAAAATAGTTAAGAATTATTTTTCTGAGGTAGAGAGGAAGCCAAGATTAGAACCTAAGTGCTTATAATGGTATTTTTCTTTGTAATTTATCCTTATTTTAATAGGATGGTAGAAGGGGCAAGGAGAAAGAAAGGTCTCTATTTCTCCCAAATTCTTTAACAAAATATTGACTACACCATTGATTTTCTAAGTGTTGGTCCCAAATATCTTCTGTGTGACTCAATGTTTACTAAGTCTAATTTGATCACATTTTATAAAAATAATATGATACTCATTACAAGCTCTGATTATGCTTACTTGTGATGAATAGGGTTATTAAATTGTGCTAGAATAATTAATGATACTTAAAAATCTTTGATATAGATACTGCTGGCTAAGAGGAAATTTTTTTAAAAAACAGTATATTGACTTTTCTGTCACATGACCACTGTCATCAAAAATTTTGTGACAATTGATACAATCTGGAAGTGTTATAATAAAACAAATGATATAATTAGACATGATTACTGTACAACCCTCCCAGTTGTATTTGATTCTATAAACATGTTTGTTGTATATATAAAATGTATATATGTATATAAACATAAACATAAAATCTTTTCCCTCCAAATTTAGTGGTGCTAGAAACCACTTAAAAATAGATTTTCATCATTTAAACTATGGTTTAACTTATCAAAAATAGATTATCAAACAAAGACTATTCTAAGTAAAACATTTATTAATAATGCATTAAGCCTACCATTGTCTCTTTAGGATTTCTTAGTATGCCTGAAAGGTTTAGAAAAAGGTATTGTGACACAATTTCTTTGCTTGCTCAGTATCAGAAATACTCCCATTGTTCTATCATCTTGTGGTAATTGGAAATTCTACTCTATCCTTTAAAAAAAAATTCACAGGTGAATCTGTACCAGAATACCAAATGGCTTTTCAGACAGAAGTTGGAAACCACCCCACTTTTGAAGATATGCAGGTTCTGGTGTCAAGGGAAAAACAGAGACCCAAGTTCCCAGAAGCTTGGAAAGAAAATAGCCTGGTAAGAAAAACTAAATTATTAAAAAGACATCCTGTGACTGAATGTTCTTTAATATTGTTTGAAGCAAATATAAACTGTTAATAATGATAATAGTTTTTAGAGTTGTCTACTGCCAGAAATTCAACTTACTTGATTTTAGTTGTTATGTGTTTTAAAAATGCTCAATATAAAAAAGGCCCCATTTTTAAGGTTCAGTTTCAGTTTTTGCCAAGTATGGAATACTATCAAAAAGAAACCAAGGTACAGCCTATAAATTCTCCGTATTAAAAATGCATTTCACAACCCTGAAATATCTTCAGAGGCTTGCACCACTTCAGTAAATTGTTGCCACACTAAAAACATCATACAAATGTTTACGTACACACATGTACTGACATGCTCATATAATTTTTATTTATTTGTTGATTGTAGAGAGAGAGGAAGGGAGAGAAACATTGATTTGTTGTTCCATGTATTTATGCATTCATTGGTTGATTTTTGTATCCGCTCTTACCAGGGATGGAACCTGCCATGTTGGCATATTGAGATGACACTCTAACTAAGTGAGCTACGTAGCCAGGACAGTGTATCTTACATAATATTTCTTACAGAAGTAGAATTATCTCATTATCTACTATCACATCTGAAGCTTTGTTTGTTTATTATGGACAGTTTTTCATGTCAGTACATATATATATATATATATATATATATATATATATATATATTTCTCTTTATCTCCATTTGGTCAGTATTCCACTGTATGATACATCATAATTACTTCTTGATTACAGAACCCTGTATTTCTTATTTTAATGTTTTTTTTTTTAAGATTTCAAGTTATGCCTATGTATAATAAACAAAACCCAATTAAATAAAAGGTCATAAAAAAGGAAATGAAAAAGACTACCTACCCCACCACCAGTCTTTAGAAGTAATTACTGTTAATATTGTTCTGTGGTTTTGTTTTTGTATTTAATTTTCTCTTCTAGAAGTTATCATTATAACTTTTAAAAATACTGCATCTATTCTTCTTGTTATCTCTCCTAATTTTGTAATATTATATCTATTGTTAAATAATTTTTTTGTTTTGTTTACAGATCTAAAAATTTAAGTAAAATTAAAATGTTAGAATATTGTAGAATTATGATTATGTAAACCTGAACTATACACCATAGTATTGTGCTTGGACTCATAGAAAAGGAAATAGAAATACTATGTTAGTTAATGGAAACCCCTGGTTCTTGAGGAAGAATGTTTCAAAAGTCACCATCCACTGGATTCGCTTTTATTTTTTATAATTTTTAAATATTTTTCTTCTTTAAAGATTCTACTAAGAAGCAACATTAAAATTTTTTTCATGTCATTCTCTTTCTTATAAATAAATCAGTTTTTCTTTGAGGAAGTTCCTCTTTAAGTAATGTGTGTTAGTTATGCGCATGGGTAGTAAATATTATGAATCCTTGCACGTTCAAAAATGTTTTTGTCTTGCCCTCACACTTGGATAATAGTTTGGCTATGTAATCTTTTCAAGATCAAAATAATTTTCATCTCAAATTTGAAGCTACTGCTGAATTTTGCTCTAGCATTCGAATGTGTTCATGAGAATTCCAGGGCCAGCCAGTTTCATTATATTGCTTTTTGTTTTATTATCTTGTTTTCCTTTCTTTATAAGCTTTTAAGCCTTTTACTTTATCTTTGGAATTGTGCAATTTTACCTGAATGTATGTAGGCATGGATCTTTGTACTGGATAGATTTTCAGCTTGAAGATTCAGAGGTTTCTTCAATTCAGAGGAATTTTCTTATATAATTTTATTTATTTATTTATTTTTAAATCATTTCTTCTCTTTTATTTCTTCTCAAATTTTCATTAGACAGACTTTGGACCACCTGACATTTCAGGTCTCAGTTTATTTCCTTGTGTTTTCCAATATTTTGTTGTACATTGTTTAATATTTACTTAGCTTTACCTTTCAAATTACTCTTTTATTTTCACCTCTACCCTTCTATTTGTTTTCTGTTCATTAAAATATTGCTTTCCAGTCATGCTTATAATTCCCAGAAAAAATTTTTAAAAAGATTTTATTCATTATTTTTAGAGAGAGGGGAAGGGAGGGAGGAAGAAAGGGAGAGAAACATCAATGAATGGTTGCCTTTCACCTGCCTCCAGCTACGGACCTGGCTGGAGACCTGGCTTGCAACCTGGTTATGTGTCCTGGCTGGGGAATCAGACCATTGACACTTGGGTTCACAGGCCAATGCTCAATCTACTGAGCCACACCAGCCAGGGCCAGAAATTTTTCCAGAGCAGTGTTTTTTGTTTTGTTTTGTTTTGTTTTAAATTTAATTTTTGTTGCTGTTCATTTTTTATTTTAGTTTTCCATTGCTATTTATCCTCCATATACCCTCTTCCACCTCCCCAGTTACCACATTGTTGTCTGTCTATGTCCACGAGTTCTTCTTTTCTGCCTGCTCCCTCTATCCGCCAGAGAAATTAGTTCTTGTTTTAAGAATGTAATAGGAATTTTATTATCTCTGAGGGAGTAAATTTGAATTTTTGAAACTATATAATTTTCTTGATTTATAGTTAACAAGAATGAAGAAAACTTTCATTAAGCAATTTAAATCTTTTTACTATAGATTTTCACATTTTAATTTTAGGTTGTCTTGGTAGGATTAGAATATTTTCATTCTTTGTCACTTATGTGGGGTGGTGGCATGTCAGAAAGAGGTTAGAGAGATGTTACATATTTCCATACAGATTTATTTAGATTGAATATTTTCTCTATTGGTCATCTTTGTCAGTAGATTACCTTCAAGGAAGGATTCTGCCTCAAATGAGATTGAAATCTTCTTCAAGTATGAGGCAATTGAAGACCTGTTACCAAGCACATATTCCCAAGATTGCCTCCAAACTGCAGTCCCTGCTATGGGCAAGTAGCATAGATCTTTAAAAGGTCCCTGGCAGCAGGTGAGAGGATGAATCCTTTACAAGGATTCATTAGACGTGCCAGCCTCACAGTACAGAATCCCTCAAAGAAAAAATATCTCTTTGTGAAATTTTATCTGGTAAAATATAACTTCATCTTCTTTAAATTGTTTTTGTTTTTTTTTTCTTTCCACCAGAGAAATTGGATTCATTATTTTGAAGCCTCTTTTGACAACCCTACCATTGTGGGATATATATCATATGCATATTTACTTGACAACTTTTTACTCCAGATTTAGACTAGGTTATAAGTAAGGGATAAACTAATGCTTGGTTCACGTCCAACGAAATCCATTTAGCTTTAGTGTGCTCCAGTCCACAGATCTGTTTATGTACAGTGACAATCCAGTACAAGCGTTAGATAGCAAAAGAGAGAAATTCCCCTATGCCTGAAAGAAGATACCTTTGCTTTATAGTTGCATTGAAATTGAAAAATGTTTTATAGTAATAAAACTCAGAATCTTTCAAATATTATTGAATGCAAAAACTAGTTTAAAAACATAGATCAGTCAAGTAAATGGGGAAAGAATCGTTTTCTGATGAAAAAGTATAGAAAATACATTCTGAGGAAACTATATGAAAATGTTAACCATAGTTACCTCTTAATATTGAGTTTATGAATAACTTTTTCTATACTTTTAGAATTTATCGTAAAAGTGTACTATTGTAACAATCACATGCACAGTTTAAGGCTTTTTAAAATATTAGAATATTTTAAACAATTTTTTTAAAATTTATTTTTAAAGAGAGGGAGAGAAACATCAATGCATAGTTGCCTCTCATGCACCCCCAACTGGGGACCTGGCCTGCAACCCAGGCTTGTGCCCTGACTGGGAATCGAGCCAGTAACCCTTTGATTTGCAGGTGGGCACTCAATCCACTGAGCCACATCAGCCAGGGCTAATATTAAAATATTTTAAATTAGAAAAACAAAAAATTATAGGCCCTAAATTTTTTAAATTGCTTTTCTCTTGTATGTAAAACATTCAAATATAGTTTGTTCAAGTACATTACCATTCTTCATATTTTTTCCAAATTCTTATCCTCCATTTCTTTGTCTTGAATACTGACTTATTTTTTTTCCCCTTTCTAAAATCACTTGCCCAGTTTCTCTCTATCCTTTAATCTTAGTTCTGTATAACCTCTTCTGCTCAACAGTTTTAATATATTGTTACATAAAAGTTTGGAACTCTTCCCTAGTTGATTTTTTCCTCTAGTTTTTTTCCTTTTCCACCCATTAAACCTAGTCTTGTAAAATATACTGTATAATCCAGAAGCTACCAGTTACTCTTTCATATTTATTTCAGTTTTTCCATTTTTTTCTCTTGACAAAATCTCAAAACTTTTGATGTGATCTGGAATTCAGCATTTTTCATACCTTTTTTCTTACACATTAAGAAATATACGTTCACATCATCATGATACAGTATCATTAAGATAATGCTTAATCTTACAGTCTACATCTTGGTATTTTCTATTTTCTAGTCTAGAATATTTTAGTTTGGGGAATTTATTTTAAATCTGATTCCCAACCCACTCATCTAATTTCATGACCCACTCATAATCACTAACTTGCATTTTTCTGTCATTAGGTAGAAGAGACTTAAAGTTTCTTATTTTTCTTTTCTTTTCTTTCTTCTGTTTGTCTTTTTTTCATTGGTGTTAAAAATGATGTCCTCTAGTCCTGGCTGGTGGTTCAGTGGATAGGCACCAGCCTGTGAACCCAAAGGTCGCTGGTTTGATTCCCAGTCAAGGCACATAACCAGGTTGCAAGCCAGGCCCTTAGTTGGAGACAGGTGAAAGGCAACCATACACTGATGTTTCTCTCCCTTTCTTCCTCCCTCCATGCCCTTTTCTCTAAATATAATGAATAAAATATCTTTAAAAAAATTAAATTAAAATGATACCTCGTTTATCTCATTTACCCAAATGTTAGATATCATTATTTATATATAATACCAAGTTACCTGTCACAGCATTTATCTGATTTTGCCTGAATATATATATTTTCTCCATTCTTATTTCCTCTCCTCAAAAAATGTTAACAGCCTTGGCCATGTGGCTCAGTTGGTTGGGAATGTTGTTTCGTGCACCTGGTTCAATTCCTGGTCAAGGGCACAGGCCTAGGTTGTGGTTCAGTCCCTAGTCGGGGCATGTACAAGAGACAACCAGTGTATCTCTCTCTCTTTCTTGATTTCTCTTATCCCCACTCCCCCTCCCTCACTCCCTCTAAAACCAATGGAAGCATGTCAGGTGAGAAATTAAAGCTTCCTTGCTACTCACTGTTTGAGAACTGTAACACTTTATATATTTCAAGTCTAAAAGATACTATTATAGCTATGTAAAATACTTGTTAAAGATAATTGATTTTTCTTCTACCTCACATCGCTAAGAAACTCTCTCTCTCTCTCTCTCAAAAAACAACAACAAAAAAACAGTGTTTGACATGTGCTTTAATTACAGGCAGTGAGGTCACTCAAGGAGACAATCGAAGACTGTTGGGACCAGGATGCAGAGGCTCGGCTTACTGCACAGTGTGCCGAGGAGAGGATGGCGGAACTCATGATGATATGGGAAAGGAACAAACCTGTGAGCCCGACAGTCAATCCAATGTCTACTGCTATGCAAAATGAGCGGTAAGGCCCAAAGAGCTTTGGCATTCATCAGTCAATGTTGAGGTACTGAGATCAAATAGAGAGCTGGATATAAATGATCTTAAAGCAGTTTAGTAGTGCAGTAAAGAACTCATCCAATCTAAAGATAAAAATTTTTTTTTTCAATATTCCCATTCTCTTACTGAAGAATTTTTAAAAAAGATTTTATTCATTATTTTCAGAGAGAAGGGCAGGGAGGGAGGGAGGAAGAAAGATGAAGCATCAATGCATGGCTGCCTTTCACCTGCCTCCAGCTACAGACCTGGCTGGAGACCTGGCTGGCAACCTAGTTATGTTGCCTTGGTTGGGGAATTGAACCAGTGGCCTTTGGGTTTGCAGGCCGGTGCTTTATCCACTGTGCCACCAGCCAGGGCAATTGTACGTATTTTTAGAGAGGGCAGGGGGAAGTAGGAGGAGGGATGAAACCCACAACCCATGCATGTGCCCTGACCAGGAATTGAACTGGTGACCTTTCGCTTTGCAGAACAGTGCCCAACAGACTAAGCCACACCAGTCAGGGGCTTTTTTTAAAAACTCCAAAAACTTAGAACTTTCAGACTGGTGTCACCTGTGTTTCTCTGTTTCATGATTGGAGAAAAAGTGTTCCCACAAGTTTGTCACTTTCTTTAATACAAGTTAAAAAAATTTCAGAAAGGCATCAAGGAGAAAATTACCAGAGAAAACTGAGATAAAAATACTCTTTATTCTTGAGTCATTTTCTGTGCTATTTTCTATTGTTTTAATTTCTAAGACAATTTGTATTATGAACTATAAGTCGAAAATTGGATTTACACTAATGCAAATTGGTTAATTGGATTTAACTAATGGTTAGGTTAAATTAACTTCAGTATATAAACCTTTATGCTTTGTATATCAGCAAAGATATACAAAGAAGGTAGGAACTAGCAATTCTAAAAGTAAATTTTCCCACTTTACACATACCTAAGGATAGTCTTCTGCTTTCTTCTCACCTTATTATTATCTGTATGCTCTAGTATGCTACCTAAAGAATGTTGTGGGTTAGGAATAAAATGAAAAGCAGTTTGCTTTAAAATCAGAGGTGTTGCCCTGGCTGGTGGCACAGTGGATAAGGCACCAGCCTGCGAACTCAAAGGTCACTGGTTCGATTTCCAGCCAGGGCACATAGCCAGGTTGCAAGCCAGGTCTCCAGCCAAATCCGTAGCTGGAGGCAGGTGAAAGGTAACCATACACTGATGTTTCTCTCCCTCTCTGCCTCCCTCCCTTCCCCTCTCTCTAAAAATAATGAATAAAAATCTTTCAAAATAAAATAAAATCAGAGGTGTTAAGCTTAGAGGGTCAGTTTGTCATAAATGTTCATTCTCAATATGCCTTTTTTTTTTTTCTTCTTTAAGCAACCTATCACACAATAGGCGCGTGCCAAAGATCGGCCCTTATCCAGATTATTCTTCTTCCTCATACATCGAAGACTCTATGCATCACACTGATAGCATTGTGAAGAATATTTCCTCTGAGCATTCGACATCCAGCACACCTTTGACTACAGGGGAGAAGAACCGGAACTCCATTAACTATGAACGACAGCAAGCACAAGCTCGGATCCCCAGTCCCGAAACAAGCGTCACCAGCCTGTCCACCAACACCACCACCACAAACACCACTGGCCTCACTCCAAGCACTGGCATGACCACTATATCTGAGATGCCATACCCAGATGAAACAAATCTTCATGCCACGAACGTTCCACAGCCAACTGGGCCAACACCTGTCTGCTTACAGCTGACAGAAGAAGACTTGGAGACCAACAAGCTAGACCCAAAAGAAGTTGATAAGAACCTCAAGGAAAGTTCTGATGAGAATCTCATGGAACATTCTCTTAAGCAGTTCAGTGGACCAGACCCACTGAGCAGTACCAGTTCCAGCTTGCTTTACCCACTAATAAAGCTTGCAGTGGAAGTGACTGGACAGCAGGACTTCACACAGGCTGCCAATGGCCAAGCATGTTTAATTCCTGATGTCCCGTCTGCTCAGCTCTACCCTCTCCCCAAGCAGCAGAACCTTCCTAAGAGACCTACTAGTTTGCCTTTAAACACCAAAAACTCGACGAAGGAGCCCCGGCTGAAATTTGGCAGCAAGCACAAATCGAACTTGAAACAAATAGAAACCGGAGTTGCCAAGATGAATACAATCAATGCTGTAGAACCTCATGTTGTTACGGTCACCACGAATGGTGTGGCAGGGAGAAACCACAGTGTTAACTCCCATGCTGCCACTGCCACTGGGGCGATACCGTCTGGCCAGACAGCCAGCACAGTGCCGCTTAGGGCCCAAGAAATGCTGCAGAATGAATTCGTTGGTGAGGACACCAGGCTGAACATTAATTCCAGTCCTGATGAGCACGAACCTTTGTTGAGGCGAGAGCAGCAGGCTGGCCGGGACGAAGGTGTTCTGGACCGCCTCGTGGACAGGAGGGACCGTCCGCTGGAGGGTGGCCGAACTAATTCCAACAACAACAACAGTAACCCATGTTTGGAGCAAGCAGCTCTGGCACAGGATGTTCCAAGCACAGTAGCGGATCCCGGGCCATCAAAACCCAGAAGAGCACAGAGGCCTAATTCTTTGGATCTTTCAGCCACGAATGTCCTTGACGGCAGCAGTTTGCAACGTAAGTGGACAGGGCTGCGTAATCTCTCCGGCTTGTCTTCTGGGGCCATTGAAGTGACTACTTAGATAGACTCAGATTGTGTTCCAACTAGCAATGATTTATTTTTACCACTTTTGGAAATAAATTAAGCCATTTGGCTGGGCCCGAGAAGTAATCAGACTATTATAAAGGAAAAAGGAACTATCTTTGCTGTTTATCATTGAAAAGTCGGTCTCGCCATGGGCTAAGTGCCAGTGTAATCTGCGCTTTTATGTGGCTGCTGATTTATAATGCAACTAATATTTAATTTATTGTGAATGGTTCAGGTTACTCATTAGTTAAAACATCCAAGTAAAATAATATCAGTGTAACTTTTGAAACAGTTTGTTGAGCCTGTTAATATCTATTATATACACATTTAGATTTTACCAGACTTAACACACCTTAAAAGTCCAGAGAAAATTCAGAAAAGTCGCTATAAGATTGCTCTTGGCTTTTCGGTGTCATTGTTTTCAAGAGTTAGATGTTGAGTCTCCCACGTGCCTATAGCACTGTGCTATGGGCATCCTAACAACTTAAATAGCTTGAGACTTGGTTTCTGGCCCTCCAGGGATTTTAACACAAGACAGGAGATCTCAGTGAAAATCTTTAACAGTCATCATTACACAAAATAATTTCTCTTTTAGACAGACAACGTTTATGAGGAAAAACAAAGCCATGTTTTATGGTTGTTGTCAAAGACTACAAAATGGGCTGAAAGGGATACAGTTCTCAAAAATCAATCAGTAGAATCTAGCCTCTTGCTTGAATGGTTCGTATTACAGAGCGCTTGACGTATTTATGGCAGAGTTCTACATTGGGAAAGTGTCTTGTCAGGTATGGGAAGAGGGAATTGCTAGAAAGTTTGTATTCTAGTATTTGTGTCATTCATCTTTAAAATATCATATGCCAAGTGCCTTTATAATTTGACTCACTTTGAACATTAAGTAGAATGATTTAATTGCATTTTGCCGTTAGGATTGCTACCAGTAACCAAAGGATTTGAGAATACAGCTGGGAACTTTGAATTTCCTCCTCTGCTTTCATTTTTTGTGGTTTTTAAATATTTTCTTCCTCGCCCTATAAAATAATTCAACCAATTATAAAAACATTGGGCTTCAAAGAGTCTCAAAAATAAGTACTTTAGAAAAATATTGCCTGTCATCATCAGCTTCAACGAATGTCCATTAGCACCTCCTGCAGACATTAATTTGATCTGTTCTTGAATGATAATCCTCACTTCTTACTTTTTAATGCTTTCTTTATATATAGTTCATTTTTCTGTACTTTTATTTTCAGTAGGTGAGTCAATACAAGATGGCAAGTCAGAATCTGGGGAAAAGATCAAGAAACGTGTGAAAACTCCTTATTCCCTGAAGCGGTGGCGCCCTTCCACCTGGGTTATCTCCACGGATCAGCTGGACTGTGGGGTCCACAACAATGGTGATGACCGGGCAGTTCATTCCAAATCCAGCACCGCTGTTTTCCTTGCAGAAGGAGGCGCTGCCACCACCATGGTGTCTAAAGATACAGGAATGAACTGTCTGTGACATGTTTTCAGGCCTATGGACTGAAATTATTTTTTGCATCATTTAAACATGCAGAAGACATTTTTTTAAAAAACTGCTTTATCTTCCTGTCAGTACCCCCCACCCCCACCCCTACAACAAGGACTTGCTTTAAATAGATTTCAGCTATGCAGAGAAATTAGCTTATGCTTCCATATTTTTTAATTTCGTTTTTTAAGTTTTGCACTTTTGTTTAGTCTCGCTAAAGTTGTATTTGTCTGTTACGACCACAGAATTATATGTGCGTGTATCAAAAGTGGTCTCAAAATATTTTTTTAAGATAAAAAGCAAAAACAATGTATTGCTGATGCTCAATTTGAAACCGTTCCTAAAGGTCATTACAACAGAAGCAAATTAAGACAGGTTGGACTTCATTGGTGTCTGGTATCCATGTTGTATTTCTGGGCACAAGCTAGTTTATATGTTGATACGTTCCTAACATATTATCTGTTGGACATTCTTTTCCCTTGTGTTTTGTTTGAATGTGCAATAGTCTGCAGGCCACAAATAAGCTTTCTTATAAGCTCTCTTCCTAACAGAGCACACATTCTTCCATAATATGAACATTTTTGTCCCCCATACTTTGATCAGGTCTGTTCTGTGACAGTGAATTTTGCAGAAGAGAAAGGAGCTACCTGATATTTTGCTTTCTCTCTCCTTTTGAAAATGCAGAAACATTGTCTCAAAGGGCTCTAAAGATGGAACTACCAAAACCTAATTTGAAATACTGTTTCTTTTAACCTTCCAAATCCTAAACATTTCCTTCCAGACATTTGGTTCTGGTTTTGGAAGTTCAGAAGAGAGCATAGAACAAAGTAGAAGTCAAATATTAACCTTTTCTCATTTTTATTTTATTTTTATATGTAATGTTTCATTTTCATTTATTTAAGAAGCATATTTTTTATCAGAAAACTTATATAGCTATACTTATGTGGAATTTTTAAGTAGGTAGATGGTTAAGGCAAGATAGTGTTATATCCTCATTTTCTGAATAAGCAAGCTTTGATTCAGATAAAGTTAATTTCCTATTTAAAATAACTTCAAAAGGAATTCCTAGTTTTTAACCTGTAGTATATTTATATCGTGTTCTCAAGCAAAGCCTGGTAACTGAAAGAGATTCCTCTCCTCTTCCCATGACCTAAAACACTGTGTGGAAAGAATCATTGAACGGGCACGCCAAATCCCAGGGGAAGGAGGAAGGGTTGCTGCCAAACCTGTCGCCCTGGAGCAGTTGGAGGCTCACCGCTCTCCTCAAACCTGTTTTCTCACTCATCTTCCTCTCGTGATTTCTCCTTCTGCCAATTTTTCACATGATTTTTGATATCTGAACAGCATTTATTATTTATATTATATTGGAATATACCTTTTAGTGATAACATGTGATGTATCTTTCAAATCATTGTTGTTGTTTTTTTTTCTCATCTTCTTTTGCTTCTTCATTACCCATAATCATCTGTACAACAACAAATCTGCATGTATTTTTTAAAATAAAGCACTTTATGTCAAATAAGGGACTTTTTTATAAGCACAAATTATTTTCTATCAATTTTCAAACAGTGATAATCTTATTTTTTACAGATTTTCAGAGTCCTTAGTACTCATTATCTAAGTTCTGTGACTTCTCTGGGAGATAAAAAGCTAAGAGAAAAACAAAAATCACCTGAACAATATTTTCTTACTCATATTCCTGTCATTTAGCTAAACACAGCCTAAATTTCCCAATTTGTTATCCAAAACACTTAGGACTTGTATATGAAGAAGTCTTCTTTTGTTGGCCATCTGCTATGATCTTGAGCTAGATATTACAGCACTTAGCATTTGTTCAGCTAGATTGCTGAACACAGTTTTGAATGCTTAGAATTAAGATGCTCTTATTAATGCCCAGGATTTCCACCTTTTATGTTTTATTGGCCCTTATTTTGATTCAGACCCTTAATGTATGTTTCAGTCTTCTGGTGTAACAGGTGTTCCATTTAGTTATTCTTTTATCATATAACAAATTATTCATATCTTTCTTAGTAAATTTTCTCTTAGTTCCCTTGACTTGCAATTGTATTTCAGGATATTATTTATTTTCAAACGTTTATAGAACATCTTTGAAGGAAAATAAGTGAGACATTCTCCAATTGGAATCATTGAGGATAAGTGACCATTTGAGGTCAATTAAATAGTTTCCAATTTAATGCAAACATGTTTAAAATAAATAATTTCCCCAGTTATTTATTTTTTTTAGTAGACTCTTGAAACAAGTAGTAGGAAGTATAGGTCATTTTAATAAATTTTAAATTGTCCATCAGACTAATTTACTTTAAGGATTTGTTTATAATATACAAGCTAGGAAAATTACTTACAATACTTATTTGCCAGTTCTATTCATTTAATAATAAATGTGTTTTGTTTTTTTTTTTAAAGATTTTATTTATTATTTTCAGAGAGAGGGAAAGGGAGAGAGGCAGAGAGGGAGAGAGACATCAATGTGTGGTTGCCTTTCACCCGCCTCCAGCTATGGACCTGGCTGGAGACCTGGATTGCAACCTGGTTATGTTGCCTTGGCTGGGAATCGAACCAGTGACCTTTGGGTTTGCAGGCTGGCACCTTATCCGTTGTGCCATCAGCCAGGACTTAATAAATGTTTCTTAAAGTTAATAATTTATAACTGCTATCATAAAATTTTGCATGTATAAAAACATTCAAGTCCTTTTGAATAAAAGGCTGTTAAATTAAAAACACTAAATTCATTTGCAAGATAGTATTACAGCCTTAAAAGCATAATAATAGGTAATCAAAGTCTAATAATAATTCCCTTAACTATTGCAATTGTATACCACAACTAAATCTTTGAAAGAACTTGATTTGAATTGTGTGTAAACAAAAATGATTTAATTATTCCTAGAAATGTTTACTATTTTTAAATGCATAATTTGGGGAAAAAAAAGAACCCTGATATTGGTGTTAACATGTTTTGGGAAGATGCAGAAGTGAAATGATAACAATTGACCATTTGTTGTATGCTGAATGTTGGGATATACATAAACTATCTTTTAGTCTTTATAGCAACCATGTTAGAATTACAGTTAATACCTCCTTTACTGATGGATAAACTGAAGCTAGGAAAAACTAACCAATTTGCCCTAGGTCAACATCTGGTCATAGACAAAGATTGATTTTAATCTGGGTTTGCCTCTCTCCACATTTTATCCGTACCATATTGGCTATTCTCTGTATGACAAAATGTATGATGTACTGACATTTCATAAGAAATCTAGTTATACTCCAGCACAATTGTGGTTTGTGTATAAGCCACATCCAGATACCTTAATGACTTTAAAAGTTAGACAACCATAGACGTATCTATGCTGATTATTGCTTGAGAAATAATTACCAGTTCAAGATAATTCAGTCCCTATTCTACCATCATGATCTTAAAATCATTTCACTTCTCTTCATTTCCAACATTCTTATATTGAAGAATTAAAGTAAATTTTAATGGTAAAGGAAGGTGGCTTATGAAAACAGATACTTTTTCATAAGTTGATTCCGTACTTTACGTGGAAGAATTAATTTAACATGGACTTTTAGTCTCACCAATCCTTTGCCTCCATCTTGAAAATTGCTTTTACTAGTCCAGAAATCAAATTGAGGAGGATGTAAGAAGAGTACAAGGATATTGTCCTTCTAAGAAAGCAATTTGTAGAGGTTTCTTACATGTACCTGGATGTTCCAGAAAATGGACATTCGTTCTAAATGTGAATACTCAAGTAAGTGTTTCAGTAGGAATTATCACAAAATTTTAAAAGTATTTTTATTTTAAGTATTTTCAAATTTGGCTTCTAAAGCCAAATGGAATACCTGGTAGGCTGCAGCTACTTACTAAACTGTCTGTTTTCTGTAAACATCACTTCCCAGAGTCATTTAAAATGAAAACATTGTTTAATGAAGTTCTGTTCATTATTTAATGAATTAATGAATATTTATGGAAATCAAAATTTCATGGGAGGTAGTTCCTAGAGTTTGAGATTACTTAAATTTCTATGCAACTTTTTATAAATTTATGTTGAACTTATTACCAGTGAAGTTCAGGTTATTACATGACTGTTCAGGTTTCTTTATATATTACTTTCTCTTCCAAGCTACTCCTTAAAGTTATAATCAACATTAGTCTAGACCAGTTAACTCTAGAAATTGTGTCATATTCCCACCTATACCCCAGAAGTCTTTTTCAGACTAGGATATTCCTAAATATTCATGCCTTTTACTATCAATTTGCTCTTCAACAGATAAAATTGCATTTTAACTTTCAGGTTCTGAACTTTAGCCAAAACTACCTTGCATGGGTGTTCCTAAATACACTCCCTGATTAAGTAAATCTGGCAGATCACAGTTTGAGCTAGTTACGCAAATGTTACTATTAAAAGAAGGCTTTTCTCTAGGTTCCCTGATTAAACTAACAGAGAAGAAACTGTACCCTGCTGTTCCTAAACATTGCTTTCCTTCAATCACATCTTAGTTTGGGTTTGACTTACCCTTGACCATCTGACTCACAATCATTTGCGTCAGGAAAGATTTTTTCCTATCTATTCTGTTTCTCTCTTGTTTTCATTTAATAGACATTTCTCTTAACCAGTAATTAGAGAGAGAGAAAGAGAGAGAGAGAAAGAGCAGTTGGTTATCCTCTTCAACAATGTTACTCCTCAATATGCTTCAGGCTTCTTATTTCACACCTAAGTCTCAGTTCTTCAGACAAAATTGCTTTAGTTCCTTTAGCATTTTTCCTCAGTCCTATTTTAATAATTTTATATTTAAGAAACCTAAAATTATATTTCATGTTATATTCAAGTTCATTACTGCAATTAATAGTTTAATAGGATAGAATTGAGAATTAAGATGTTACCATTTGACACTGGATCCATCCATCAAATTGTCAGCAAATCACTTAAATTTTTTATCAACTAACATTTCTGTTGAAGTGTTGAATTTTATGATTTTATATTCAAATTAGTTATAACTAAAAAATGTTGCATACAGAATTGCATATTATTTTGCCATTAAAAAATTTTAACCTATATTGCAGCAAGCTAAGCATTATGATTGAGCCACATAAAACATGTGTTTTACATATTCTTTGTGTCAAATATTAAACACAAAGTGCACCATTAACTTTCAAAAGCAAACTGTACAATCATCAGGTATTATCTATGAACATTTTTGCAGACCACTTTTGAAATACTCATCATTGTTTTGCAACATAGACTATAGACAATAACAACTTTCATTTAACTTTTAACTGATTGGTTAAAAGTACTTGTGAATATAAAGAAACATTTAGGATTTTTTCTCATGGCTGATACATTCAAAAGAAATATGTAAGAAGAATTAATGCTGTGTATTAAAATTATGCCCAAAATAAATCTATCATAACTTGAAATTTTGATTTTTGTTATTACTTGATGTTTGTAGTAGTATTATTAAACATGTGACAATTATTTTTTAAACTTAATTTGAAATCCAGGTTTTAAAATCTGGGTAAGAGAGGAGGAATCTTTAGAAATAAATCACATCATTAGAGTACCCAGTTCATGTTTGAATTTTAATGCAAATAACTTACAACTACAAGTTGGTGTTTTTGTTGTTTTAAAAGGAAATATGGGTTATTTTTACTTTATTTGTACTTTTAGATTTTAGAAACATCTTCCTGTTTAGAAACATCGCACTCAAGACATAATATTTCTTAAAAACTCAGGGTCCCTTTCATCCCTTTGCACATTGCAAAACTTCAATCGGTAGTAAACAAGCAAGTAGATCCCGTGGTCTATTTAAAGTGTTCATTGCACACACTGTTCATTTAATGTTTTATCTTATGATTTTATTTAATTTACATAGACACAGTATCAGACTTCATTCATCAGGAAAACATGCCCAATTCTATAATTGCTGAAGAGATGGAAATGATTCAATTGGCTACATGTAGCAGCATATTTAGGTCTTAGAGTTGAACCACCATCTTCAAACCATTTATGTTCTTTGGTCAAATGGTACATGATGGGACAAATTATTTCATTTTATTTTATTTTTAATGGGAGAACTTAAGTAAGGTAGTTCTTCTGAGATAATGTTTTCTCAGGAGGTAATTTAACATTCTAAAACTCTTCTCAAAGCGAACTATTGAGTTTATAGCTTTAGTAATAGCCTGGGTGATTTTGAGAAGGTAACCCATGGTAATCTATCATCGCATTGTTAGATCCAAATGGAATTTTTCTTGAAATCAGGTAAATTCAGGCTCCAAATTGGTATGGTATATACTTAAAATCCTAGAAGTAAATTTATTTGTAACCAGTGTCTTGTCCCAGGCCCTCCACCTTATTACCAATTCTTGTAAATATGGTAGGGCAACACATTTTTAAAGAAGCTTAACAATAAGAAAACTAAATTACTAAAAGATGCAATTCAAAGATAGGTCCTGTTTTAACATTGAATTGCTTGGCTTCTGTGGCTTCTCTTTTTCTGGTCACATTTATTTATTTAAACAGTTTTGGTATGCCTTGTCGTGGAGGTTGCATTGTATAAATGTTCATATAAGCTGGAATCATCCTTAATTTTCTGTTGATGGTTTTCAAATGAAAACAAGTGAGTCATTGTAAAATACACTAACTAGGGCGTTGTAGCTGAAACACCGAGATGTGTAGCTGCCATGTTTTTTCTTAATAGGTAGGAGAAAGATAAGCTACAGAGTAATCATTTCTGAGGATGCTCTTCTGAAATAAGAAAGGCTGAAAAATAGTGTCAATTCCTCAGAACCTTCTTTCTTGTTAACGGGTATCTTGTGTTGGTATGTTTTGCTCTTACATTACAGATAAACTATCTCATATGAATTTATGAATAATTTCAGTTATTTTGCTTTTGTATAAGCTGTCTGAGACCTTGCTATGCTGTATAAGTTGTGTTTGATGGATCAGTGTATGAAATAAAGCAAATCACTTTTCTTTTGTATTATCTATGGATGCCACTATGAAAGCTGACGTTAAGCCACTAAAGAGTTTTCTATGAATCATTGTAAGTAAATGCTTTGATATCTATAAACCTAAATAAAAAGATTGTATTGATATAGAGACATTGGAGAAGGAGATTTTAAGACAGTACTTTAGGTTTAAAAAAGGCTTGCTGTAAATGGTGCATTATTCCATTTATTAAAGATCATATTAATGACAACAGTAACCGTATCTTTTGATTCTATGTCACCAGAAATTATGATTATTAGTATAGTATTCTAGGTATTTTGCACAAGGATATTAAATGTTCTAACATGACTTTTCATTGTTCAGTGTGATACACCAAAAAGATATCAACTAACATTACAGTAAGAGTTGCACACCTACTATACGCCAGGCACTGTTTTGGTTATTTTACATACGTATATATAAAATGTTAAATAAATGAGTACCTCTATCACTCATCAACTGCATTCAGAAAGCATGGTTTAAATAAAAAGTAAATTAGAATAAGTGGGTTTGGAAAATAGGTACTTCACGTAAATGCTTTTATCCCTTTATTTTTTACTGTAGTATTTTTACTTCTTACTTTTTCAGTCCTGTGTATGCCAGTGACGTCACTATTCCTCAGAGGGTGCCTAGCTGCAAGTTGCCACAGTGACCACCAGGCGGCTCTCTCACCTCATGTTCTCACAACTGGAGGCCTCTCCATTTCTTTCCCTTTCCTCTTCTTTTTTCTTTTTTCTTTATTTCTTCTTTCTTCTCTTTCTTTCTTAAATACTTATTTATTTTTAGAGAGTGGAGAATAGAGGGAGAAAGGGAGGAAGAGAAATATCAATGTGCGGTTGCTTCCACCTGGAGACCTTTCCTGCCACCCAGGCATGTGCCCCTACTGGGAGTTGAACCACTGACCCTTTGGTTCGCAGGTTCGTGCTGAATTCACTGAGCCACACCAGTCAGGGCTCCATTCTTTTCAATGTCTAGAAGTCTCTTGTCAAATTTGGCTCATAATGTCTTTTTATTGATTGAGAATAATGAACAGGAAGGCTCTGTGAACACATGTTACAAGAGTCCAGTGCTTTTTATTGGCTGAAAAGATTTGGGCCACAAGGCAGAAAGTCTACACTCCAAAACAATGCACATACCAAAGCCAGGACTTAACAAATAGGATTTTGTTGTGACTTTAGTCTTGCATTGAGACATAACTTAAAATTCCTGAGACATTGAAAAAAGTCTAATTCAGAGTTGCTAAATAGTTTCATGGAATACTAGACTTTGCCAGGATTCTCTCAAAGTTTAGCAGATTTCTATGAAAGCAACTAAAAAGTAAACTTAGGTTTCAGGTTTTAAAAATCATTATTGACTTTGGCTTTCTTGATATTTAATTTTTGAGGAAACTTTCTGATTTTTCTCATTTTCTCTTCTCTGATCATTTTTAACCTTAAAATTGCATTCTTAAGAATTGTGGGACAGCCTTCAGTATTATTACGTAGATTAAGAGGGAAAAAATGATACCATATTTCTATTACTATAAAACTTTTGTTTGCTTTAAGTTTCCATTAAGAGGCCTTCTTCTTAGTAAGTTTTTCTTTTCTACATATAAAAGAATACTTTAATCCTTATTCTCTAGGAAAAAAATAAAAACTATGATGAGCCTAGAGCTGAACTCAGCATTTCAAACAAATTTGGCCTGAAAATATCTTTTTAAGTTCTGTTTCATTATTTATGCTATTAAAGTTGTCATGATTTTTCCCCTTTGCCACCCTCCACCTAGCCCTCAGGCAATCCCCACAACATTGTCCATGTCCATGAGTCATATGTATATATCCTTTGGCTACTCTATTCCCTATGCTTTACATCCCCATGACTATTCTGTAACAATTCAATTTAGAAAATAATCCCTCCATCTTTTTTGACCATCCCCCTGACCCCCCTCCCCTGTGGCAGCCATAGATACATTCTCTGTATCTATGATTTTGTTTCTATTCTGCTTGTTTATTTTTATTTTTTTTTAGATTCAGTTGTTGATAGATACATATTTATTGCCATTTTATTCATATTTTTAATCTTCTTTAAGGCCCTTTAACATTTCATGTAATACTGGTTTGGTGGTGATGAAATCCTTTAGCTTTTTCATGTCTGGGAAGCTCTGTCTGTCCTTTGATTTTAAACAATAGTTTTGCTGGGTAGAGTAATCTTGGTTTAGATCCATGCTTTTCATCACTTGAAATATTTCTTGCCATTTCTTCTACCGTACAAATATTATTTTGAGAAATCAGCTGACAGTCTTATGGGAGCTCCCTTGTAGGTAACTAACTGCTTTTCTCTTGCTGCTTTTAAGATTCTCTCTTTATCTTTAACCTCTGGCATTTTAATTATGATGTGTTTTGATGTTGGGTTCTCTGGATTTATCTTGTTTGGGACTCTACACTTCCTAGACTTGTCTACTTCATTCAACAAGTTAGGGAAATTTTCTTTCATTAATTTTTCAAGTAGGTTTTAAATTTCTTGATCTCTCTCTTCTCCTTCCAGCACCCCCATGATTGGTATGAATGAAGTTATCCCAGAGGCTCCTTACACTATTGTTATTTTTTTTTGGATTTTTTCTTCTTATTGTTCGAATTGGTTGTTTTGTTTTTTTGCTTCTTTATATTCCAAATCATTTATTTAATTCTGAGCTTAATCTACTCTACTAATGATTCACAGTTATGTCTTAAATTAATATGATCTAGTATAAATTGAGAGAGAGAAGAAAACTGCAAATTGAAGCAATGTTAAGAGCTGCCAATTTTATAGAAAATTACAGTATGTCTTGTGTCATGTTGCTCTACTCTCCTAAACCTTTCTTTATTTTCCTTTTTAAATTTATTGATTTTGAGAGAAAGAAAGACAGAAACAGACAGATGGACCAACATTGATTTGTTTTTCTACTTATTTATGCATTCATCAATTGATTCTTGTATATGTCCTGACCAGGGGTCAAACCAGCAAACTTGGTGTATTGGGTGAACTACTCTAACTGAGCTACCGGGGCCAAGGCTTCCTATTCCTTTCTTAATAAATCTCTACCTGAAAGCAAAATTTAAAGGGCTTCATTTGTGCTATCTTCTACCTAATAAATGCCTCCTAAAGCAGGTAGTAGGCAAATAGAAAGGAAACAAACCTCTCAATTAAAAAAAAAAAAAAAAAGGAAAAAAGAAACATAGTACTTTATTAATCTCTTTTCCTTTTTAGGTTTCAAAATAATAAAAGTTGATTTGGACTTTGACTTTATTTATTTATTTATTTTAGATTACACTTTAACTAAAACAGACAAAGCAAGAACTTCCCTATAATTCAACCAGTTCTTTGAATTTTTCAGATAAGTTTCACCCTTAGCAGCACTAACATCTCAAAGGTGTGAGCCAATAGCCTAAGTCCCTTTGTAGCTGCAATTAGAGAAAATACTTCTTGCCTCTTCCCACCCCCCACTCTCTCACTCTCTCTCTTTGTAATGTGATAGAGACAGTGAGACATTTAAACTGAGAAAACAGGAACAATAGGTAGAATTCATACAGGTCAAAGCCCAGAACCCCTTTGATCCCTAGAGCAGTGGAAAATCTATTTCACTTACATTGTTACCCAGAAGTTAGAAGTGACAAAACATAGGGAACTTATTGTCCTAGAAACACATCAGGGTACAGTCACAAGGGTAAAGAAGTGGTGGTTTAGCCTTGGCTGGTAGCACAGTGGATAATGTGCTGGCCTGCAAACCCAAAGGTCGTTGGTTCGATTCCCCAGCCAGGGCACATAATCAGGTTGCAAGCCAGGTTTCCAGCCAGGTCTGTGGCCGGAGGCAGGTGAAAGGCAACCATACATTGATTCTTCTCTCCCTTTCTGCCTCTTTCCCTTCCCCTCTCTCTGGAAATAATAATTTTTTAAAAAAAATCTTAAAAGAAGAAGAAGAAGTGGTGATTTGAGTATCTACTCCTTTTTGCTGGAGAAAAAACAAAAACTTCTCTTTCCACCTTTTCCCAGGGAACTAACTGCAGGAGATTCAGTGTTCCTCTCTGTACTGATTGATTCTATTCCTTCGTAAACTCAGGAGTCTTCACTTCCAAAATGGGTGGCTTAGCCTTGGCTGGGTAGCTCAGTTGGCTAGAGCATCATCCTGGTACACGAAGGTTGTGGGTTTGATCCATGGTCAGGGCATACACGAAAGAATCACCCAAATGGTTGGAACAAGTTTATGTTTCTACCCATTCTCATTCTCTCTCTCTCTCTCTCTCTCTCTCTCTCTCATCAATCAATTAAAAAAAATGAGCGGCTTAGTTCACAGAATGTTTGGCATTTTAAAATTGTTGCTTTGTGACTGTGGTCTAGGTCAAACCTTGACTTCATTGTCATAATCTGTGTGGTAGATACGTTTTGCTTCTTGAAAAAATTTGATTTGTCTGCCAGCTGGAAATAAGTGTCTGTAGTTAGTGTGTAGGCTGGTTATTTGGAAACATATTAAATCCTTACATGTTAGTGACTTTTAAAATTGACTAATTTATGCATTCAACAAATATTTTTGATCAGCTACCATCATTGTTATATCTAACATATTTGAAACCTGAAACAGATCATTTTCTATCTCCTCTCCTCTACACATATTATTTATTTTTAAATAAAAATCACGGTGAAATACCAATTCAGAAGAACCTATGCAACCCTATGTTCTTAGCAGTGCTATTTACAATAGCCAAGTGCTGGAAACAACCTAAGTGCCCTTCAGTGGATGAATGGATCAAAAAACTTTGGTACATTTACACAATGGAGTTCTATGCAGCAGAAAGAAAGAGAGAACTCCTACCATTTGTGATAGCATGGATGGAACTGGAGCATATCATGCTTCATGAGATAAGCCAGGCAGCAAAAATTAAATACCACATGTTCTCACTTAATACAGGAGACTAATGAACAAACAAACAAAACAGAACCAGAGACAGGAATATAAGGGACACACTTTCAGTATGTAGAGGAGAGGGGTGGGGATGGGGAGAAGGAGGCAAAGAAGGGGAATAGTTTAATCAAGGAACTAGCACCAATGACCCATGGACAC
>PVIW01012665.1:0-30950 GCA_004026585.1 Noctilio leporinus
GAAGGGGAGCAGCTTAGACAAGAACCTAGTATAAAGGAACCATGGACATGGACAACAGGTGGGATTGACTTTGGGGGGAAAGGGTGGGTGGGGAGGGGGACAGAGGGGAGAAAAAAAGGGATGGATGTAATACAACAACAATAAAATTAAAAGAAAAAAAAAGGGATGGATGTAATACAACAACAATAAAATTAAAAAAAAAAAGAAATTTACATCTTAATGTATTTGTGTATATGTTTGGTAATATTGCAATTGATAGTACTTAAAAAAGTAATTTTTAAAGCAAATGAATTAACATAAACATTTTGAAATAATGAAAGAAAAACTTTGTATGAGTACAATTTGAGAGGCTGACAGAAGGCAGTAATTAAATGGTGAATTCTCTGTATGTGAAAAAAAAAACAAAAGAAAAAACAAAAGAAGTACGCATTGTTAGTTACAGAATGGACAGGGGGGAATGTTAAGAATAATGGAGGAAATGGAGAAGCCAAAGAACTTATATGCATGACATGTGGACATGAACTAAGGGGACATTGCCGGAAGGAACGTGGATAGCAGGTGGAGGAGGGAAAGGAGGAAAGTTGGGACAACTGTAATAGCAAAATCAATAAAATATATTAAAAAAGAAATTTACATTCTTAAAGCATAGTTTTTGTGCACTAAACATTTTTTATTTATTATTTTTAGAGAGAGGGGAAGGGAGAGAGGAAGAGAGGAAGAGAGACGTCAATGATGGTTGCCTTTCACCTGCCTCCAGCTACAGACCTGGCTGGAGACCTGCCTTACAACTTGGTTATGTGCCCTGGTTGGGAATCGAACCAGTGACCTTTGGGTTTGCAGGCTGGCACCTTATTCACTGTGTCACCAGCCAGGGCTTTTTGTGCATTTTTAACTTTAATGTGGGTGTGTTTTAGATGCCAGGTTTACATGTGCACACACCTAAAATGGTCAACAAAGTTATCATGTGTTTTTCTCACTTTCCAGTGACATTTCCATATTTCAGGCAGGGAGACTAAGACCTTGATCTGAGAGATGAGTCCATGGAATCTGTGATGGTTTCCATCGTGTAGTTTGTTGCCATCCTAGGGCACATGGGTAAACAAGCCTTGCTTCAGAACTTGGGTGAGTACACCTTTGAGTGACAACCATAATGTGGTCCTCAATATGTGATCAGATCAGCAAAACCAATAAGTGGTTGACGTGGCAGGATCAGGAAATGACTTTACTTGTGATAAGTGAGTTTTGAGGGATTAGTAACCCTTTCAAGTTACTCTTTCCCTCTGTGCAGCAAAAGAGCTGCAGAGAGTGGTGATGACAGTTGAGCATAGAGGTAAAACTTGCATAGAACCTTAGAGGAGAATTAGTGCTGACCCAGTGCTGGGAATTTTAATATAAATCCTCCCATTGGTCTCTACATACCTAACGAGATAGGTGTTACTATGAACAGAAAATGACAGACAACACTAAAAATATTGCATACTAATATAAATGCATATCTTGTCTTTTATTAAACCACTTATATGGTGTTTTCTACTCTAATATTTGACTCAGTGTATATTTTGGAAATTATTTCACAGTTATTAATAGCTCTAGAGGCTGTATTCAAGTTTTTTTTTTTTTTTGACTTTTTAAATAATGTATTGAGACCTACTTACTTTCTTGTTCATAGTGTTCAGTATCACTCTTTTTTTAAAAATTATATTGTTGCTGTATTACATCCATCCCGTTTTTGCTCCCCTCTGTCCCCTTCCCCACCCACCCATTCCCCACAAAGTCAATCCCACCTGTTGTCCATGTCCATGGTTCCTTTATACTAGGTTCTTGTCTAAATTGCTCCCCTTCCTTGCCTCTGCCTCCACCTCCCCCTAACCCTCTTTCCCCTGACCACTGAAGGCCTATTCACTGTATTCATATATTTGGTTCTGTTTTGCTTGTTGTTAGTTTTGTTCATTATTGTCCTGTAATGGGTGAGATCATATGATATTTGTCCTTCACTGACTGGCTTATTTCACTAAGCATAACACTCTCCAGTTCCATCCATGTTGTTGCAAAGGGTACAAGTTCCTTCTTTCTTTCTGCTATATAGAATTCCATTGTGTAAATGTACCAAAGTTTTTTGATCCAATCATCCACTGATGGGCACGTAGGCTATTTCCAACACTTGGCTATTGTAAATAATGCTGCTATGAACATAGGTGTGTATAGGTTCTTATGAATTGGTGTTTCAGGATTCTTTGGGTATAGTCCAAGTAGTGGAATTGCTGGATCAAAAGGCAGTTCCATTTTTAGTTTTTTAAGGAAACCCCATACTGTTTTCCACAGTGGCTGCACCAGCCTACATTCCCATCAACAGTGCATGAGGGTTCCCTTTACCCCACATCCTCGCCAACACTTGTTTGTTGATTTGATGATGATTGCCATTCTGACAGGTGTGAGGTGGTACTTGTTGTGGTTTTAATTTGCATCTCGCTGATGACTAGCGATGTTGAGCATTCTTTCATAGGCCTCTGGGCCCTTTGTATATCTTCCTCTGTGAGTTGTCTGTTCAGGTCCTTTGCCCATTTTTCATTTGGGCTGTCTGTCTCCCTGGTGTTGAGTTGCATTAGTTCTTTTTTTTTTTTGCATCAGTTCTTTATATATTTTGGAGATCAGACCCTTGTCTGAAGGATCATTGGCAATTATGTTTTCCCATACAGTTGGTTCCCTTTGAATTTTGCTGATATTTTCTTTAGCTGAACAGAAACTTCTCAATTTGATATAGTCCCATTTGTTAATTTGTTCTTTGATTTCCTTTGCCCTTGGTGAAGTATCAGTAAATATATTTCAGCGTAGGATATCCAAAAGTTTACTGCCTATATTTTTCTCTAGGACCTTTATGGTGGTACTGCTTATGTTTAAATCCTTTATCCATCTTGAGTTTATTTTGGTGTATGGTGTAAGTTGGTGGTCTAGTTTTATCTTTTTGCATGTTGTTGTCCAGTTCTCCCAACACCATTTGTTGGAGACTGTTTTTACTCCGTTTGATGTTCCTTCCTCCTTTGTCAAATATTAGTTGACCATAGAGTCCTGGGTTAATTTCTGGGCTCTCTATTCTGTTCCATTGATCTATATGTCTATTTTATGCCAGTACCAGGCATAAAACAGGCATGTTTTGATGATAGTAGCCTTGTAGTATTGTTTGAAGTCCGGCATTGGGATTCCTCCTACTTTGTTCTTCTTTCTCAAGATTGCTATGGCTATTCGTGGGCATTTTTGGCTCCATATAAATTTTTGAAGTACTTTTTCTATTTCTGTGAAGTCTGTCATTGGCATTTTAATTGGGATTGCATCGAATATGTAGATTGCTTTGGGTAGTATGGGCATTTTAATGATGTTAATTCTTCCCATCCATGAACATGGTATATGCTTCCATTTATTTGTATCTTCCTTGATTTCTTTCTTCATTATTCTGTAGTTTTCTGAGTACAGATCTTTTACCTCCTTAGTTAAATTGATTCCTAGGTACTTGATTTTTCTTGTTGCTATGATAAATGGGATTTGTTTTTTCGCTTCTTTTTCTGTTGTTTCATTATTGGTATACAAAAATGCTTTTGATTTCTGGATATTGACTTTATACCCAGCTATTTTGCTAAATTTGCTTATTAGGTCGAGTAAATTTTTGGTGGAGCCCATCGGGATTTGTATGTACACTATCATATCATCTGCAAATAATGACAGTTTGACTTCCTCCTTTCCAATTTGGATATCTTTGATTCCTTTTTCTTCTCTGATGGCTATAGCTAGAACTTCCAAGACCATGTTGAATAGAAGTGGAGAAGTGGGTAGCCTTGTCTTGTTCCTGATTTTAGGGGGAAAGCTTTCAGTTTTTGTCCATTAAGTATGATGTTGGCTTCAGGTTTCTCATATATGGCCTTTATGATGTTGAGTATGCTCCCTCTAGTCCCATTTTGCTGAGGGTTTTTTATCATAAATGGTTGCTGTACTTTATCAAATGCTTTTTCAGCATCTATTGATATGATCAGATGGTTTTTCTCTTTCAATTTGTTGATGTGGTGTATTACATGTATTGATTTTCGAATGTTGTACCATCCTTGCATCCCTGGGATGAAACCCACTTGATCATGGTGTATGATCTTTGTAATATACTGCTGAATCCAATTCGCCAATATTTTGTTGAGAATTTTAGCATCTATGTTCATCAGAGATATTAGCCTGTAGCTTTCTTTCTTAGTTGTATCTTGCCCTGGTTTTGGGATTAGAATAATATTGGCCTCATAGAAAGAGTTTGGGAGTCATCCCTCTTCCTGTAATTTTTGGTATAGTTTGAGTAGGATAGGAGTTAGTTCTTCTTTAAATGTTTGGTGAAATTCACCTGTGTAGCCATCTGGTCCAGGGCTTTTGTGCTTTGGGAGATTTTGGGTTACTTCTTTAATTTCACTAGTTGTTATTGGCCTATTCAGGCTCTCTGCTTCTTCTGGGTTCAGTTTTGGTAGATTATACATTTCCAGATATGTGTCCATTTCATCCAGGTTGTCATATTTTTTGTCATAGAGTTGTTTGTAGTAATTTCTCACAATCTTTTGTATTTCTGAGGTATCAGTTGTGATTTACCCTCTTTCAGTTCTGATTCTGTTTATTTGGGTCCTCTCTCTCTTCTTGATGAGTTTGGATAAAGGCTTGTCAATTTTGTTTATTTTTTCAAAGAACCAGCTCCTGGACCTATTGATTCTTCGAATTGTAGTTTGAATCTCTGAGTTATTTAGTTCTGCTCTGATCTTGGTGATTTCCTTCCTTCTACTTGCTCTGGGCTTTGTTTGTTGTTGCTCCTCTCGTTCTTGCAGCTTTGTGGTTAGGTTGTTTTTATAAACTTCTTGTGACCTTTTTTGGAAGGCCCGTAATGCTATAAATTTCCCCCTGAGAGCTGCCTTTGCTGTATCCCATAGGTTTTTTTTGTTTTTTGTTTTAAAGATTTTATTTCATTATTTTTAGAAAGAAGGGAAGGGAGAGGCAGAAAGGGAGAGAGACATCAATGTATGGTTGCTTTTCACCTGCCTCCAGCCACAGACCTGACTGGAGACCTGGTTTGCAACCATGTTATATGCCCTGGTTGGGGAATCGAACCTGCGGCCTTTGGGTTCGCAGGCCAGCACCTTATCCACTGTGCTACCAGCTAGGGTTCCCATAGGTTTTGGGCTGCTGTGTGTTCATTGTCAATTGTTTCCAGGAACTTTTTGATTTCATCTTTGATCTCATTGTTAACCCCTTCATTGCTTAAAAGCATGTTATTCAGTCTCCATGAGTTAGAGGATTTTTTTTTTTTTTTCCTTGAGATTGGTTTCTAGTTTCAAGCCATTGTGATCTGAGAAGATACTTTGTATGATTTCAATTTTCCTGTATTTGTGGAGGCTTGTTTTGTGTCATACCATGTGGTCTATTTTAGAGAATGATCCATGTGCATTTGAAAAGAATGTGTATTTTGCTTCTTTGGGGTAAAAGACTCTGTATACATCAGTTAGGTCCATTTCCTCTAGAGTGTTGTTCAATGCCACAACATCTCTGGGGATTTTTTGTTTGGAAGATTTGTCCATTGTTGATAGTGGGTTATTAAAATCCCCTACTATTAGTGTGTTGCTGTCTATGTCTTTCTTAAAGTCTTCCAAGATTTTCCTTTTATATTTCGAAGCTCCTATGTTGGGTGCATATATGTTTATCAGAGTTATTTCTTCTTGATGGATTGTTCCCTTAAGTATTATGAAATGTCCATCTTTGTTCCTTATTATGGCCTTGATTGTAAAATCTATTTTGTCTAAAATCAGTATTGCTACTCCAGCTTTTTTTTCATGTCCATTTGCTTGATATATAGTTTTCCATCCCTTCACTCTCAATCTGTGTCGATCTTTTGTTCTGAGGTGGGTCTCTTGAAGACAACATATATGTGGGTCATGTTGTCTTATCCATTCGGCTACCCTATGTCTTTTGATTGGTGCATTTAATCCATTTGCATTTAAGGTGATTATTGATTGATACTTATTCATTGCCATTTTCTCCCTTTGTGTCTGTATTCCTCTTTGGCTTTCTCTGTTTCTTCATTTTATTTGATTACTTATTTTTAGAGCACACCCTTTAGCATTTCTTGCAATGCTGGTGTGGTAGAGATGTATTCTTTTAGTCTTTTTTTTTTTTTTTTTTGCCTGGGAAGCTCCTTATTTCTCCTTCTCTATTGAATGTGAGCCTTACTGGGTAGAGTATTCTTGGTTGCAGCCTTTGTTTACCATTACTTGAAATACTTTTTGACATTCCCTTCTGGCTTGAATTGTTTCTGTTGAATAATCATTTGATTGCCTTATTGGAGCCCCTTTATATGTTATTTGTTGTTTCTCTCTTGATGCTTTTAGGATTCTCTCTTTGTCTTTGAAATTAGCCATTTTAATAATAATGTGCCTTGGTGTTGGTCTGTTTGGGTTGATCTTTATTCGGACCCTCGGCGCCTCCTGATCTTGATTAGTGTTTTCACTCATCATATTAGGGAAATTTTCTCTCATTACTTTTTTGAACAGGTTTTCCATTCCTTGTTTCTCTTCTCCTTCTGGTATCCCTATGATACGGATGTTGTTACGTTTCATGTTGTCCTGCAGCTCTCTCAAAACTTATTCATTCTTGTTCAGCCTTTTTTCATTCTCTTATACTGTCTTGGAATATTTGTCTATGTTGTCCTCCAACTTGCTGATCCTCCAACTTGCGGTCCTCTGCTTCCTCTAGCCTACTGTTGATTCCTTCTACTGTATTCTTCAATTCAGAAATTGTATTCTTCATTTCCTTCTGGCACTTATTGATAGTTTCTATGTCCTTTTTGATGCTGTTGTAGCTCTCAGTAAGTTCCTTGTAACTTCCCTGGAGTTCTTTGTAGTTCTCCTGGAGTTGTTTACAGTTTTCTTTGATGTGGCTGAGCTCATTGAGCTTCTGTATCATCATTCTTTTGAATTCCTTATCTGATATTTCAGGTGCCTCTGTTTCATTTGGTGATCTTTCTGGGGATTCTTCCTTTCCTTTTGGTGAAGGACTGATTCTTATTTTCCCCATTTTGGGTGTCTGTTCTTGCTTTCTTTTTTTTTTTTTCCCCTTGGATTAACATGCTTTGCTTCCTTGCCTTAGTTGAGCACCCTTCTGTGATAGTAGATTTGTGGAGTTCAATGTTGCATTGTCCCCGATTTTCTCCACTTGTTGTTCTTGGTGTGTCCTTTATTTGGGCTGTCTGGTTGTATTCTGGACCTGTGGGCTGCTCACCTGCAGGTCTCTGCTGCCCCTGGGCTGTGCTCCCCTGTGTCCAGATGCTGAGCGCTCCAATCCTTAGGGACCTGAAGACGTCTTGCCCTCCCTATCCTGTCCTCCAGCTGCTCTGGTACTCGAGAACACCATCAGCGCTGCTCTCTATTCTGTCGCCATCTTTGATCTTCTCAAGTTTTTTAAAATGTCAAGTTGGAAGACATATGGTTATCTTTCTGATCATAAAACCAATGCATACACTTATGGAAAAGTATTCTAGTAACTATTAAGCATAGCAAATTGTATAAAAGTTATCTATAACATTTCCTTATGAGAATTAAGTCCCATTAAAACTTTGTTGCCTATTTTTTCAGGTCCTTTGCTATGTGTGTATGTGCTAGGGTGGCCAGCCATCCTGATTTGCCAACTGAGGGGTTTTCTGGGATACTGGGCACACTGGGAGAGCTGGTTTTTATAGGTGCACTTGTGTGTGTGTGCCCACACACACACACAGTAATGAACAAAACCATTTTTGTTAGAAACTTCAAGTGCAAGGCCACACTTAGTTCTTTACATGCTCTATCATTTTCTCAATTTTCAGAAAGTAAACTACAGCATAGAGAGGTTTTCTTTCATTAATGTGTGCCCTTTATATTCTAAGTCCATTGTCTGTTTTCCCATTGAGGCAAGGTAGTGGTTGGTATAAGCTCTTTGTCATGTGCTGCATAACGGTAGGTCAGTCAAGATGGACTGTCTGTATGACATTGGTGGTCCCACAAGATTATAATGATGCTGAAAAATTTCTGTTGCCTAGTGACTTCATAACCATTCTTACATCATAGCCTCATGCGTTACTCATGTGTGCGTGGTGATGATGGTGTAAATAAACCTACTGTGTTGAAATCTTATGGCTTTTACTACTTTGGGAGAATAGAAATCAGTTAATTTAATCACAATCTGTTTGAAAATGTCAGATTTATAAAGTTAGAATTCTGTATTGGAAATTTCTTCTACTTTTTATGTTTTTAATCATAGTCATTGGAATATACCCAGGGAAGAGAATATTCTTGCCTTTTAAAATGCACATACACATACAAACAGTGTAACCACATTTGACAAGAAATGCCATATGAATATAGACAAAACAGTATTAAAGATAACAGTCAACTAAATTAGTAGGACAGTTTTTGTTCCTCAGCTTCTTTTTTAAATTTTCGGACAGAATTATACATGACTAAGGAAAACAGAAACACTTATACACAGATATTTCCCATTAGAAGCTTGTATCTCAGATCTATTCTAATAGTATTTTTAATCATTTAGGTAATACATTTAGTATTTTATTTATTTATTTTAAAATATTTTATTCATTATTTTTAGAGAGAGAAGGGCAGGGAGGGAGGAAAGGGTGGTTGCCTTTCACCTGCCTCCAGCTAAGGACCAGGCTGGAGGCCTGGCCTGAAACCCGGCCATGTGCCCTGGCTGGGAATCGAACCAGCAACCCCTGGGTTCACGGGTCAGTGATCATCCACTAAGCCACCAGCCAGGGCTAGTGTTTTATTTTTTAGCAAAATATTGTTACAACTTACCAGTTTCTAATATTAGAAACTGCAAAGTCCTATAGACAGATATAAAACAATGACCTATAGAAGAGTATTTTACTTAGTTCTTTAAAATGTATAAATTTGATGGATAGAGAGAGCAACATTTCAAATTATTGCATTCATAATTATAAATAGAATATTAGTAAACAGTATGCAAATATTAATTTGTGAAAAAGGTAACAATGTTGGGGATGAAATAATTATAATAAATGGTTTGAAAATATTTTAATTAATTAGTTTTTGCTGGTATAAGGTACTAACCAAACTTGTTATACTTTATTGTATGTAGGACCCAAGGATAGGGTTAAGAATTATTTTGTGGAAGGAGGAAGATTATGGAATATATTCAGGTGTATTTCCCCTAAAAATTTCAAAACATGTGCCAGATCACTGCTTATCCTTTATTTGAAGTTAAGTATTGCAAGCTACCCAGTTTTTAGTTAAATCAAATGCTAGGAGTTTATGTTACTGCAAACACCTAGATCACACACACATGTGCACACACACGCACACACACACATAACTTGTCGGGTTCCCTCTGGGAAAGCATTGGAGTATGGAGCCCTGTGCAGGCTTGGCAGGAAAGATGGGAAAGTTTGGTGCATACAGGCCTCGAAGCTATAGGGGGGCCTGGTGGGAATCTGGTCAAAAGAACATTTTATATGACATTTGAAACTTGCACTTTTCTTTTACCTTGATTAATCACTCTATTGTACCAGCAGTGGAGGTTTTAATTTTGACTTTAAATGAACACACCCTGACCTGAGAAAGATATCAGTGTTCCTTCATTGTTATTCCTTAATAATATCCATTTTCTGTAATTAGCACTGTTTAACATTGCTTGATGAGCTTTATGTACGTATATATTATATGCCCTTAAGCTAACTGCACTCAGTAAAAGATCTTGGAGAAAAGCAATTGAGGCCTTTGTCTAGCAGACACTTACTGGCTTTCTCTCCCCTAGCGCAAGCTGAGTGGGATGCATTCATTTCATCCGCAGCACCAAGGGGTCTCTGAAGGTCGGGGGCCCCTCCACCACACTCACTCACATTAGTGTGAATAACTGAGAGTTGAGGATTGAGCTCCCACTATCCATACTCACCACAGTCCTATGAGCCCTGAATGAGCTGCCAACTGGCTCCAAAGCTCAGAGAACCAGTGTTTTTGAAGTGCAGTATATGTAATATTCCAGAGGGCAGAAAATGAACCTGACATAGAAACTGCATGTCAAAGGGCACAGGTGACAAAAATTCCACTTGTTCCAACACTGTTTCAATCCAAATTAGACCTGGGCCTGACACAAGCAAAGGAGAAAGTGGGTCACCTGCAAACATAGAATGTCAGGGTCCCCCCAGTGTGTTTCCACTTACATAGGAATTACAGTGAATCATCACTGTTGTGATGACTAAAGTGCCTTCCTAACATCTGCTGGTTAACTTGCGATGTTGTCCCCCACAAAGGGCAGCTGCCGGTCACCATTTGGTAAAGAATGACCCCAAGGCTTGAGATGTCTACCTTCCAGCCCTCATATGATTGGTACCTCATAATCTCTGGGCCATATAGGAGACCAAGTGGCAGAAGGTGTCTAGGTAACTGTCTGAACATTTGGCACCAAAATGGAAATTAGCTAATTTGATGTGCTCACAGTTCAGCAGGATGTTCTCAGGCTTCAGGTCTCAGTGAACTATGCCTTTCTGGTGGCAGTAATGGATAGCTCAGATTAGCAGCCTGAATAGGGCGCAGGGTACCTCTTCCTTCCAGAGGCTGGAGCTGCAGAGATAGTCAAATATAGTGGCCCTTACTGACGTGCTCCAGGACCAGGAAGTACTGATGGTAGGTGACAATCACTTCAAATAATTTGGTAGCGTTGGGGTGATTTAAACACTTCAGACAATGAAATTCTCCAAAGCCTTCAGCAGAGTACTGCCTGTTGATGATTTTCAAAGCCACCTCTGTGCAGGTTACAGGGTGGCAGGCCAGCATCAACCTGCAGAGGAGCCCTTGTGGAGGGGTCTCAGCCAGGTGTAGCCACCAATGCCATCCTGCTGCTTGGCAGAGATGGCTGCACAGTCCTCGGGCATGATGACATCAAAATAAAAACAAAAGTGGAATAAAATAAAATATAAACTAAAAACTAAAATAAATAAAACTATAAAAACAAAAAATTGAGAAAAATAAAATTAAAAAATAACTGAATAAGAACAAAAATGATCAAAATAAAAATAACAGCCCTGCCTGGTAGCACATGGTTAAGGCGCAGGCCTGTGAACCCAAAGGTCGCAGGTTCGATTTCCCAGTCAGGGCAACATAACCAGGTTGCAAACCAGGTCTCCAGTCAGGTCTGTGGCTGGAGGCAGGTGAAACGCAACCATACATTGATGTCTCTCTCTCTCTGCCTCTCTCCCTCCCCCTCTTTCTAAAAATAACGAAATAAAATCTTAAAAAAAAATAAAAAATAGAAAAAAACAAAACAAAAAAGGTAAAATTTATTAATTAAAACAAAATAAAAAGTAAGAAAAGATAGGAAATTAAAATAAATAAAATTTTAATAATTATAAAACAAAATGAAAAAGGAAACAAAATTTAAGAAAGAAACCAAAGAATAGAAAAATATGAAACAAAATATAGAAAAGAAACAAAATGGGAAAAAATGAGAAATCAAGCAAAATTGTCCAAATCTAACAAGTCACACAATCAGATTCCTGGGCCCCACTAGCAACTCATATACTGCTGTGACCCATCACAGTGGCCCCCTTCTAAGGTCAGCAAGAAATGGACCAGTCATAGCTGGTGCTAAACTATGGTCGTTTTGTCACATTTTTTCTCATGACAGTTTTACTGTGGAAAAAAATTACAAAAAGAGCCCTCAAAACCTGTTTTAATATGGGATATTAAAGGTTGATGGTTACTTTATTAGAAATGAAAATCTGTAAGATGTAAGAATAAAATAAAAATAAAAATCTGAAAAAATAAAATTAAATGTAAATTAAAAATTTAGACTCCTCATTTTTTCCTATATCATCGAATAATTTCTATGTAGAATGGATTTTTAATTTTGTAAAATATCGCTTTAGCATCTGTGAAGAAAATCATATAATTTTTATGTTAGTTCTATTTAGTAAGAAAAATAATATCTTTACTTTTCTTAATATTGACTTATCCTAGCAATCTGGGAATAAACACTGAATATTCATGAGTTTAGAAATTAATTAATTTTTGTATTACAATTGTTTCATTTTTGCCCTATTACTCTAGCCTGCCCCACCCACCCTATCCCCTCAGCCAGTCAACCCCCACATGTTGTCCATGTCCTTGAGTGATTAATACTACTTCCTTGACAAAATTCTTCCCCTTCTTTGCCCCCTTCTCCCTTTCCCCTATCCCCTATTCCCTTTGGCATTATCAGTCTGTTCCTTCTTTCTATGCCTCTGGTTCTATTTTACCTGTTTGTTTGTTTTTTTGATCATTAGTTTCCTGTATTGGGTGAGATCATATGATATTTGCCTTTCACTGCCTGGCTTATTTCACTAAGCATAATACTCCAGTTTTATCCTTGCTGTCACAAAGAGTAGTTCCTTCTTTCTTTCTGCTGCATAGTATTCCATTGTGTAAATGTACCAGTTTTTTAATCCACTCATCCACTGATGGGCACTTAGACTGTTTCCAGCACTTCGCTATCGTAAATAGTGCTGCTGTGAACATAGGGGTGCATAGGTTCTTCTAAATTGGTGCTTCAGGATTCTTTGGATATAATCCTAGAAGTGCATTCTCTGGATCAAAAAGCAGTTCTATTTTCAGTTTTTTGAGGAAATTCCATACGGTTTATTTTAGTGGCTGCACCAGTCTACATTCCTGCCAATAACACACTAGAGTCCCTTTTCTCCACATCCTTAGCAGTACTTGTTATTTGTTGATTTGTTAATGATGGCCATTCTGATAGGTGTGAGGTAGTATCTCATTGTAGTTTTAATTTGCATTTCTCTGAGGGCTAATGATGTTGAGCATTCTTTCATAATGCCTATGGGTCCTTTGTATGTCCTCCTCAGGTCCTTTGTGCATTTTTAATTGGGCTGTCTGTCTCCCTGGTGTTGAGTTGTGTAAGTTCTTTATATATTTTGGAGATCAAAACCTTGTCTGAGGTATCATTGGCAAATATTTTACCCATACAGTTGGTTTCTTTTCATTTTGCAAATGTTTCTTTAGCTGAGCAGAAACTTTTTAGTGTGATGTAGTGCCATTTGTTTATTTGTTCCTATATTTCCCTTACCCTAGGAGAAATATCAGTGAAAATATTGCTGCGTGGGATATCTGAAATTTTACTGCCAATGTTTGCTTCCAGGACTTTTATGGTGGCATGTCTTATGTTTAAGTCCTTTATCCATCTTGAGTTTCTTTTGGTGTATGGTGTAAGTTGGTGGTCTAGTTTCATTTTTTTGATTGTTGCTGTCCAATTCTCCCAACACCACTTGTTGAAGAGACTATTTTCACTCCATTTTATGCTCCATCCTTCTTTGTAAAATATTAGTTGACCATAAAGTCCTGGGTTGGTTTCTGGGCTCTCTATTCTGTTTCATTGATCTATTTATCTGTTCTTACGTTAGTATACCAGACTGTTTTAGTTACAGTGGCCTTGTAATATTGTTTGATATTCGGTATTTCAATTCCTCCTACTTTATTCTCCTTTCTCAAGATTGCTGTAGCTATTTGGGGTCGTTTTGGACTCCATATAATCTTTTGAAGTATTTGTTCTAGACTGTGAAATATGTTAGTGGTAATGTAATAGGGATTGTGTTGGCTGTGTAAATTACTTTGGGTAGTATGAATACTTTAATGATGTTAATTCTTTCCTTCCTTGAACATGATATATGCTTCCATCTATTTGTGTCTTCCTTAAGTTCTTTCTTTTGTGTTCGGTAGTTTTTCAAGTACAGGTCTTTTACCTCCTTGGTGAGGTTTATTCTTGGGTACTTTATTTTTCCTATTGCAATAGTAAATGGAATTTGTTTTCTAGCTTCTATCTATGATGTTTCATTGTTGGTATACAAAAATGTCTTTGATGCCTGAATATTGACTTTATATCCAGTTATTTTGCTGAATTTGCTTATTAGGTTGAGTAGTTTTTTGGTGGAGCCTATTGGATTTTCTATGTATACTATCATGTCATTTGCAAATAATGACAGTTTTACTTCCTCTTTTCCAATTTGGATGCCTTTGATTCCTTTTCCTTATCTGAATGTTATGGCTAGAACTTCCAATACTATGTTGAATAGAAGTGGAGAGTGGACACCCTTGTCTTGTTCCTGATCATAGGGGGAAAGCTAGTAGTTTTTGTTCATTGAGTATGATGTTGGCCGCAGGCTTCCCATATATGGCCTTTATTATGTTGAAGTATGCTCCCTCTATTTCCACTTAGCTGAGAGTTTTTATTATAAATGGCTGCTGTGCTTTATCAAATGCTTTTTCAGATACTATTGATATGATCATACAGTTTTTGTTTTTTGTTTATGTGGTGTATTACATTATTGATTTGTGAATATTACACCATCCTTGCATTCCTGGGATGAATCCTGCTTGTTCCTGGTGTATGACTTTTTTTTTTTTTTAATATATTGGTGGATCCAATTTATCAATATTTTGTTGAGGCTTTTAGCATCTATGTTCATCAGAGATAATGGCCTGTGGTTTTCTTTCTTTGTTGTGCCTTGACCTGGATTTTGGATTAGAATAATACTGGCCTCATAGAAAGTATTTGGGAGTCTTCCCTCTTCTTGAATTTTTGGGAATAAATTGGGAAGGATAGCAGTCAGTTCTTCCCTAAATGTTTGGGAAAATTCGCCTGTGTAGCTATCTGGTCCAGGGCTTTTTTTGTGCCTTTTTGTGTGCTGGGAGATTTTTGATCACTGCTTCAATTTCACTAGTCATTATTGGTCTATTTAAGCTTTCTGCTTCTTCTTGATTTAGTTTTGGAAGATTATATGTTTCCAGTAATTTGTCCATTTTACTCAGGTTGTCAAATTTCTTGTCATAGTTGTAGTAATTCTTTACAATCCTTTATATTTCCATGATATTGGCTATGATTTCTCCTTGTTTCTGATTTTATTTGAGTCTTTCGTTCTTTGTTTGTTTTAAAATTTATTTATTTATTTATTTATAATCAGTGTGGTTAAAGTCTTGTCAATTTTGTTTATCTTTTCAAAGAACCAGCTCCTGGGTTTATTAATCATTTGAATTGTTCTTTTAGTTTCCATGTCATTTAATTCTGCTCTAATCTTGACTATTTCCTTCCTTTCACTCTGGGCTTTGTTTGTTGTTGTTACTCCAATTCTTGTAGCTGTAAGGGTAGGTTGTTTATTTGAGATTCTTGTATTGTTTTTAGTTAGGTATGTATTACTATGTATTTCCCTCTCAAGATTGCCTTTATTGTGTCCCATAGGTTTTGGGCTGTTGTGTATCATTGTCATTTGTTTCCAGAAACTTTTTGATTTCTTCCTTGATCTTAGTTAACCCATTCATTATTTAATAGCATATTATTCAGTCATTCAGTCTCCATAAATTTGAATGTTTTGAGTTTCTTTTTCCTTGAATTTGGTTTCACTTAAAAGCAACTTTGATCTGAGAAGATGCTTTGTATAATTTTAATTTTTTTGAATTTGTTGAGGCTTGTTTTGTGCCTTATATGGTCTATCTTTGAAGATGTTCTATGTGCATTTGAAAAGAATATGTATTTTGCTTCTTTGGGGTAAAAAGTTCTGTGTATATCAATTAAGTCCATTTCATCCAGAGTGTTGTTCAATGCCACAATATCCTTAGTGTTTCTTTGCTTGGAAGGTCTGTCCATTGTTGATAATTGGATGTTAAAATCCCCTACTATGAGTGTGTTGCTGTCAATGTCCTTGTTGTAGTCCTCCAAAATTTTTTG
Source organism: Noctilio leporinus (assembly GCA_004026585.1). Lineage (NCBI taxonomy): Eukaryota > Metazoa > Chordata > Mammalia > Chiroptera > Noctilionidae > Noctilio > Noctilio leporinus. The sequence continues at coordinate 15,787 of PVIW01012665.1, forward strand.
TGTATGTCTGGGTGCTCCTATATTGGGTACATACATGTTTATAAGGGTTACGTCTCTTTGATGGATTGTTCCCTCAAGTATTATGAAATGTTCTTCTTTGTCTCTTTTTATGGCTTTTGTTGTGAAATCTATTTTGTCTGATATTAGTATTGAGACTTAATGATTTTTTCATGACCATTTGCTTGAAATATTATTTTTAAAATATAATTTATTTATTTTGCTATTATAGTTGTCCTGACTTCCCCTCTTTGCCCCCCTCCACCCAGTACCCCATTTCCTCTGGCAATGCCCCCCTTAGTTCATGTCCATTATCATGATATCTTTGGCTTCTCCATTTCCTTTATTCTTCTTAACATCCCTCTGTCTATTCTGTAATCTCCAATGTGTACTTTTTTTTCCCCTTTCACATCCAGACAATTCACCATTTAATTACTGCCTTCTGTTAGCTTCTCAAATCATATTAATACAAAGTTTTCTTTTCTTTTTAAAAAAAAGATTTTCTTTATTATTTTTAGAGAGAGGGGAAGGAAGAGAGGCAGAGAGGGAGAGAGACACATCAATGTATGGTTGCCTTTCACCTGCCTCCAACTACAGACCTGGCTGGAGACCTAGCTTGCAACCTGGTTACGTACCCTGGTTGGGAATAGAACCAGTGACCTTTGGATTTGCAGGTTGGCACCTTATACACTGTGCTACCAGCCAGGGCTTCCTTTCATTATTTCAAAATGCCTACATTAATTCATTTGTTTAAAGAATTACTCTTTTAAGTAATATGAATTGCAGTATTATAAAACACATGCAAAAATCCATGAACATACATACATATTTTTCCACATATTTAAAGTACATACTGGATTTTGAAGAGTTAATACAAAAAATTTAAAATATGCCAATAATTTACATAATTATTACATGTTAACTGATAGTATTTTAGATATATTGTAGCAAATTAAGCAGTTTTTTCTTCTTCAATACTTATTTTACTCTGGAATGCTATTTTTGTGAAATATATCACAGAAATAGTATATTGCAGAACTCACTTCTGTGAAGTTGTCCTAGAGACAGTGCCAAACTCAGTAAAAAATGAATTTGAGTTTTGAGTCAGATCCTCCCCCCTCCAATAATACAACTCAACTTTATTTTAAGCTACTGGAACTACAACTTATTCTTTTTGGAGTTTTCCATCTTAAATAGTAGATTAATTATTATTTTTGGCTGTGCATAGCTTGCTCTTCTTTCCATACCCTCTGTTTCTCCTCTACATGTGTTTTACAAGTTGAAGCCTTCAGAAATAATGGCACTTGCAGTGCTCAGCTGGTCCCCAAAGTAGAAATTAATATGTCTACTAAGTTGAGGTAAAAAATAAAAATCTCTAAGATTTAAATAATGTTGCAGAATAGTATTCTAGCTATTTTTTGAACTTGTGGTTGACTTCCTATGTGGTCATAAACTAACCTCTGAACTATTTAAGAATCTGCTGAGGTAGAGATTAGGTACGTTCACATTTCAATAATAAAGTTTACTATAGCATTAATACCTTTTCCCAAGCATCCCCAGTTTGGGGGCCTTCATAACTGGAAATGCATATTTCCACAATCTATTTGAAAGGAATCTCATCTAATTGACATGCTTATTAATATGAGAATATATATTGCCTATGTACATGACTCACATAGTTTAGTAGTTTGAAACTTCCATCCGAGTTGGTCTTCATTCTCAGAAATTTTTCTAACCTAAAGATTGACTGATTTCACAACACACCAATGACCAGTTGGCTGCTATTTCAAACATAAATTACTAACAAAATCTATATATTACACACCCACAAATGAGCACATATTTTATAATAGTGAATGAGAAAGATAATGTGTATTCTATGTAACATACATCCACATTTTCTTACTTTTTTCTTCTTCCTTAGAAGATTTTTCTGGGTTATTGCAAGTAAAATGATTTCCCCATATTGTGAAATAATTCTAATCTAAGAAAACTTAAACTTTGTATACAAGTAATATACAAAATTGTACCTTATTTGGTAAAATCTATTTATAACAAGATCCTTTTAAAGCATTCATAAGTTAAAGCTGGTTCTTATCCATTCAGCTACCCTTTGTCTTTTGGTGCATTTAATCAATTTACCTTTAAGGTTATTATTGATAGGTACTTATTCATTATCTATTTTTTTCTTTGTACCTGTGTTCCTGTCTGTCTATTTCTTCATCTTTAAAAAAAAAATTAATATTATTGTTGTTGTATTATATCCATCCCCTTTTTTGCTTCCCTTGTCCTCTTCCCCACCCTCTTCATCTTCTTAAAGCAGACCCGATAGCATCTCTTGCAATGCTGGTTTGGTAGAGATGTATCCTTTTAGCTTTCTTTTGTCTGGGAAACTCATTTCACCTGTTGAGAAATCAGCTGATAACCTTATTCGAGCCCCGTTGTATGTTATTAGCTATTTCTCTCTTGCTGCTTTTAGGATTCTCTCTTGGTCTTTGAAATTTGCCATTTTAATTATAATGTGTCTTGGAGTGGGCCTGTTTGGGTTCATCTTCATTGGGACCCTCTGTGCTTCCTGAGCTTGCATGACTTTTTCTCTACACAAGTTAGGGAAGTTTTCTGTCATTACTTTTTCAAACAGGTTTTCTATCCCTTGCTCCTCTTCTCCTGGTATCCCTATGATACGGATGTTATTACATTTCATGTTGTCCTGTAGCTCTCTTAAAACCGCTTCATTCTTTTTCAGTCTTTTTTCATTTTGTTGCATTGCTGGGAACTTTTTTCTATATTGACCTCCAGCTCACTGATCCAATTCTCTGCTTCCTCTAGCCTGCTTCTGATTCCTTCTACTGTGTTTTCAAGTCAGAAATTGTATTCTTTATTTCCTCCTGGCTCTTATTGATAGTTTCTATGTCCTATTTAATGCTGGTGTAGTTCTCAGTAAGTTCCTTATAGCTTCCCTGGAGTTCTTTGTAGTTCTCCTGGAGTTGTTTGTAGTTTTCTTTGAACTTGCTGAGCTCATTGAGCTTCTCTATCATCATTATTTTGAATTCCATGTATGTTTATACATTCATTGTAATTCCAATCAAAATCCTTGTTGTATATTTATAGAGCTTGCTTGTTGATTATAAAAAATATATGGAGCCCTTTCCCTTTTTCTCTTTCTCTTCCCAGGCATTTCCATTCAAAGGCATGGGGACAAAAACAGGGAGGTGTGGTATTCCACAGTGAGGTGTTGGAGTCTGGATGGAATGAGAAAGGTGTATGATTGGAAGGGTCACACTGCATAGTGTTAAAGCTCATGTCAGAGCATCACTGAAAAGTGAATGAGTGGAATGGGAGATCAATGATGAACAAGGTCAGGAGGCATCCAAACAAGAGCAGAAAGGACAGCCCAACTTGGATTTTCAGAGCCTGACAGGAGTAAATCATCTGCAGAAGAGGTGACCTAGCACAGGGTGCCTGAGAAAGGGTGGGATGAAGAGGGCTTACACTTGGGGGAAACAGAAGAGGAGACAACCCAGTGTGGAGTGCTGCAATCCAATGGGAGTGAGGAAGACATGTGTGTAAGGGCACAGGCAACACAGACTGGTTATAATCAAGAAGATTGCACAAATAATCAGAGATGCTGATGATAGGAGCCAGCCTACTGTCATAAAAGGCAGTTAAAATGGAAAGGAAACCACTAGAATGAACCATATGGGATTAGATTGGATTGGAATATAAGTACTGGTAAGAACAACTGCTTTTCAGTATATTTTGCTACAGAACTACGGATTAATGTATGCAAGTACATACGTATACCTTGTATGATTCTCTGCTCCTCACTGTAGGAGCCTAGGAGCAATGACAGCCCCAAGAGTAATAGGGACAACTATCACAATCAGTTCCTGGATTTTTTTTCTAAACAGCACTCTCCCCTCAAAGGAATCAGGGCTTTTATGAAAAATGGCTGATGCCAGGGCTTTGGCAGAGAACTACAGGATGAGCTTTGAACATTTTCTTGTCCAGAAAGTAATGAAGTGCTTAAAGAATAACGAGGAAAGGCATATAAGTATGACATTGCCAATATAGACTATTTCAAAATGAAAAATAAATTAAAAATGATTTTAACAAGTCATAATCCATTGAATAAACTAAACCATAAATCCATATGATGAGTGAACAAATCAAAAGTTTAATGATGAGTCCTGTCTGGTGGCACAGTGGATGAGGTACCAGCCTGCAAACCCAAAGGTCGCTGGTTCGATTCCCCAGCCAGGGCACATAACCAGGTTGCAAGCCAGGTCTCCAGCCAGATCCATGGCTGGAGGCAGGTGAAAGGCAACCATACACTGATGTCTATCTCCCTCTCTCCTTTCCCCTCTCTCTATAAATAATAAATAAAATTTTTAGAAAAAAATGTTTAATGATGAAGTGATATCTACATTATCTCAAAGTATAACACTTTTCTATAAGAACCAATTGATAATAAAGTAAAAAGGAAACATTACGGAGGACAAAGCTATTGGATACTGCCTTCAGAGATCAACAGTAACATCCCCAAGAATGGCACAAATCAGAGTCCTAGCCAACATCACAGGAGGCAAAGACAAGAGTACACCATCACTCCCGTCATGTTCTTGCTAAAAAACGTATGCTCTGAATCTCATCCTATGGAAGCATCGGAAGTACCTACTGAGAAACATCCTACGTTACTGTAACTTACTCTTCAAAAGATCAAAGGTCATGAATATCAAAAAAAGACAAAACTTCCTGATTGAAGGGTACAAGTAGACATGACAATGCAATGTAATCCATGGATCAGGATAAGATCTCTTTGCTGTAACAGGTACTTCAGACAAGTGGCAAAAATTGAAAAGAATATGAGGATTAAATTATAGAATGTGGTAGTGTTAATTTTCTGACTGTGAAGGTCATATGGGAGGCAAATAGAACTTATTGACTAGGAATCAGGGATGGAGGCATCATGTCAGCAATGTAGTCTCATAAGGTTCAGGTGAAGAGTTCTTTGCATTAAAACTTGGAACTTTCTCTAATTTTAAGACCATTTCAAAATAAATAAATAAAAAGACAACAGAAAAGGGGAAAAGGCCTAGGCAAACTTTATTTCACCATGAGGATAGGTCTATGAATCAGTGTTCAAAATTGCATATATGTCTAATGACACTATAACAATTGTAATACTGCAGACATTGATGGTGCCCATAGCAGCAGACATCAAAATGATGTCTAATTCTTTAGGGCCAAATATAGCGATGAAATTGGAAAACACAAAAAAAAAGCTGTCAATTAACACTGGTCAGATATGAAGGACAGCTTGGCTGTTTGAGTGTTGTTCAAGACCTGGCATTTGGTCAGCTTTAGTATGTAAAACTCATAGTGCTAATGCTCGTTTACAATACTGCTTAAAACTTACATGCCAAGAAACATAGTTTAAAATACTATAGACCTTTAGACAAGAACCTAGTATGGAGGAAACATGGACATGGACAACAGGTGGGATTGACTTTGTAGGGGAATGGGTGGGTGGGGAAGAGGACAGAGGGAAGCAGAAAGGGGATTGATGTAATACGACAACAATAAAATTAAATTAAAAAGTACTATAGACATTTTCATCATTTACAGATGATCTGAATAGATTTTCCTTAAAGATTTCAGACTCTGGCCGGTGGCACAGTGGATAAAGCACCAGCCTGCAAACCCAAAGGTCACTGGTTCAATTCCTAGCCAGGGCACATAACCAGGTTGCAAGCCAGGTCTCCAGCCAGGTCCTTAGCTGGAGGCAGGTGAAAGGCAACCATACATTGATGTCTGTCTCCCTCTCTGCCTCTCTCCCTTCCCCTCTCTCTAACAATAATAAATAAAATCTTAAAAAATAAAGATTTCACATATGCATTTAATGGAAAATAATTAAAATGTTATGTAAAGAGTCCAGTATATAAATTACTATTTCTAGTTCACATTGTATACTTTTTTTTCAAAATCTCCTCATATGCTGGTGATATTTTCAAAAGGACTTTTATATGAATTTGCATGATCAATGAATCCTGCAAGATAAATTTTATTGGATTGAGTAAGATTCAAATTTAGCTGCATTTGGAAAGAAAAAGAAAGAATTATATTATTTATCTAAAACACAAGTAAGTGTTAAAAAGAATGAAAACACCTATGTATGACTACAATACACACACACACACACACATACACACACACACAAGATTACTATGAAATACAAATTGTCCATGGTTGCACACTGAATTCATTGCCATTGTGGCTAAGTATCAGAACTTCTGTTTTTCTCATTCTTTGTTCATTTATCCAACAGCCACGTGCTAAGGGAGTATGACAAGCACTGGGGTTACAAGGTGAAGATGATGCACTCCACCCCTGAACAATCATATACTATGAAGTGAGAAGATGGATGAACAGGCAGTTTCCACTCAGTCATATATATCATGACAAATATAGAACGTCACTATCAGAGCCCACAGAAGGGATATCCCAGTTTTGTGTCAATATTGTTGGCTCTTTGATGGAGGTGATATATATGTAAGTGGTCCCTGTAGGATGAGGAAAGAGGATGCCAGATAGACAAATGAAGCAGATGCCCAGACTACAGGTGAGGGAGAACACTTGCAGTATTAGAAGTTGTCTAGTTTGACTAAATGCTAGAGCTAAGGGGCAGAGTAGAGTAAGTAGCAGTTAGAGATAAGGTTGACTTATTTGGCAAGAACTAAATGGATTTTGGTGTTTTCACTCCATGTAAAGGAATTTGGAGTTTCCTGAGGGCAAAATGTAAATCAATGACTGGAGATTTAAATCTTGAACCCCTTAGTGACAGCTATACGAACTCTAACTACTTAACTAAGAATTGGTTTGGTGCAACAGTTTGTTCTGTTTTTAAGTAAAAATGAAAGACACACTTTTTGTTTCCACCAATAACTTTAACAACATTTTCATTGTTTTGTTCCACTACCTTCTGCCATCTTGCAGGCAACTTCTTCATTCCATCTTCCTTCCCTAAGCTTTTTATCTTTTTGAGCAAAGAACTGTTCTAGGTGCCTTTGGAAGTCTTCCAGGAAATTGAAATGTTTTCCATTAACAGAATCTTGTAGAGACTGAAATAAATGGAAATCTGAAGGTGTGATATCTGATGAACACAGCAGATGAATCAGAACTTCTCAGCCAAGCGTAACCATTTTTGCCTGGACATCAAAGAAACATGTGGTCATGGAAGAGGATGTGTTTTCTGTTGACTAATTCCAGATGCTTCTTGTTGAGTGCTGTTTCCACTTGGTCTAATTGGGAGCAGTACTTGTTGGAATTAATCATTTAGTTTTCAGGAAGGAGCTGGTGATAGAGGACTCCCAATCCCACCATATACACAACCTCACCTTCTTTGGATGAAGATCAGCCTTTGGTGTGGTTGGTGGTAGTCAATTTTGCTTGCCTCATTATCTCTTCAGTTCTTCATTATTGTAAAGTATCCACTTTTCATTGCTCAGCCTTATTTGTTTTAAAAATAGGACATTTTCTTTCATTAATTAGAGAATCCCTTGCAGAAATATGGTGAAGAAGGTTTCTCTTGCTTAACTTCTGTGGAACCCAAACACCTAAGTGATTAGCACAACCAAGCTGATGCAAATAATATTCAATGCTTGATTTGGATATTTTGAGTATGACAACAATCTCCTGTGTGGTATAACATTGATTGTTCTCAACCAAATGCCTTGATTTGATTGCTATCAACTTCAACTGGTCTGCTCAACTGTGCAGCATCATCCAGTGAGAAATCTCCAGCACAAAAGTTTGCAAACCGTTTTTGACACATTTGATCAGTCATAGTACCTGGTTCAAGCGTGGCATAAATCTTTCTATGCATTTCAATTGCAATTTTACCTTTTTTAAAATAATAAAGCATAATATGCCCAAAATGTAGCTTATTCTCTTCCATCTTCAGTGCTAAAATGACTATACAAAACTCAATTTTATTTTTTATTTTTTATTTAAAATTAATTAATTATTATTATTGTATTACTATTGCTTCATTTTTTACCCCGTTGCTCTCCCCTGATGCCCCTCCCTCCTGTCTGCCCCTCCTCAGTCAATCCCCAGCTCGATGTCCATGTCTATGGATCCTCCATGCTAGCTCCTCAACTGAACCCTACTCTCACTTTCCTTCTCTCCCCCTCCCCTCCTAGTCACTGTCATTTTGCTCCTCTTTATTTTTCCCCATGTCTCTTCCCTTCTGCTCACCTGCTTGCTTTGTTCGTTAGTCTTCTATATTAAGTGAGGACATATGGTATTTAACTTTTGCTGCCTGGCTAATTTCACTAAGCATGATGCTCTCTAGTTCCATCCATGCTATTACAAATGGTAGAAATTCATTCTTTTTTCTGCTGCATAGAACTCTTTTGTGTAAATTTACCAGTGTGTGTGTGTTGTTTTTTAAATAAAGATTTTATTTGTTATTTTTAGAGAGAGAGGTATAGGGAGAGAAGCAGAGAGGGAGAGAGACATCAATGTATGGTTGCTTTTCACCTGCCTCCAGCCACAGACCTGACTGGAGACCTGGTTTGCAACCTTGTTATGTGCCCTGGCTGGGGAATCAAACCTGCAACCTTTGGGTTCGCAAGCCGGCACCTTATCTACTGTGCTATCAGCCAGGGCTATAAATTTACCAGTGTTTTGATCAATTCATCCACGGATAGGAATTTAGGTTGTTTCCAGCAATTGGCTTTTGTAAATAGTGCTGCTGTGAGCTTAGGGGTGCGTAGGTTCTTCTGAATTGGTGGTTCAGGATTCTCTGGGTACAATCCTAGCAGTGGAATCACTGGGTCATAAGGCAGTTCTTAGTTTTCTGAGGAAATTCCATATTGTCTTCCATAGTGGCTGCACCAGTCTGCATTCCCACCAGCAGTGCACTAGGGTTCCCTTTTCTCCACATCCTTGCTAGCACTTATTTGTTGATTTGTTGGTGATAGCCATTCTGACAGGTGTGAGATGGTATCTCATTGAGATTTTAATTTGCACCTCTCTGATGGCTAGTGATGTTGAGCATTTTTTCAAATGCCTATGGGCCCTGTATATCATCCTTGGAGAAGTGTTTGTTCAGGTCCTTTACCCATTTTTTAATTGTGTTATCTATTTCACTGGTGCTGAGTCATATTAGTTCTTTATATAGTGATTTAAAAAAAATGCAGACTGATATTGCAACTGTCACTATACAATGAATCAAAAATTTTCTAATGAAGTAAAAAACAGCTAAGTGTTGCAAGAGCCATCTTACAGAAAATACAGAATATTTTGGCCAACCTGATATTACTAGATGAGTCAGGTTATTTGGCCTCACATCACTAGCAAAACCATGAGAAGGGATGAAGCCCAGTTTTCTGACAAGACTTCAGCATGCAGGTTGACAGACCCATAGGTCTGGCAGAGGAGAGGAAGGGGAAAGCCAAAAATGAGAAGCGATATATGAACTTTTGAGATTAAAAAAAATGATGAATATATATGAACAAGTGTAATCTTCCTTATGCATGTTTATGCATGTTTATGCTTTCACATTTTTCCTTCCCTGTATAGGGAAATATTAAATGCAGTACCTGCTACCCAAACATGTAAATGGATATCATTTACTATTTATAGTTTATTTCAGAAATCAATGAAATCTAAATTTAATTAATAAATTATGGCAACATACCTTCTCTTAGTTCATTACTTAGAATTTTTGTCAAATTCCTGCCACATCTGAAATAAGGCAAATATTATTTATAGTATTGAAGTTAAACAAGAGCCATTATTATAGAAATGATATATAGCTTATGAAATATGTCCTATAAATAATAATTTTAGAGACTAAACCTAACTGGATGATTGCATAAATTAAAAAAATAATCACATAAATGAAATAAATTCCCACTTATTTCAAAATAATAGAGAATTTGTAAGTGTTATTTAGATTAACCTGATAAAAAGTACAATTAACAATGGTCTATTAAATGAACATGATTTCAGAAGAGAGGTATTTGATCCCTTGGGTTCAAAGAAGTTTAGAGGTCAAATTATATTTTACACAGAATGCATTACTTTGCCATTCTTTGAGAAGCTGCCCTCTATAAAAGTTTAATTGGAGACTTCTGGTCAAGATGTGGATAAAGGCAGTCCTTATATCCTCCCACGCCCACATCAAAATCACCAGGAAACTACAGAACAACCATCATTCAGAACTGCCTGAGGTCTAGCTGCATGAAAGTCCTACAACTAGGGATTTAAAAAAGAAGTTGGGTAGAGAATGGTAGGAGGGGCATGGCAGAATGGGCTGGTCCCACACTCACATGTGGCAGGGTTATCTGGGCTGCAGATTTCCTGAGAAGCGATGGGGGTCTCAGTTCCACACCAGGCCCCCCCAGCCCAGGGTTCCAGTGTCAGGAAGAGAAGCCCATAGCTTCTGGCTGCAAAACCCAGCAGGGACTGAGGCTGAGTGAGGCCAGGGGGCTTCTGCAGCCCCAGCTGTTCCTTTTAAAGGGCCCATGCACAGACTTACTGAAACTCACTCCCTCTGAGCTCCAGTACTGGAGCAGTGGCATGAAAGGAGCCAGAGACATACAAGAAGATCTGAGTGTATAGCATCAGGGGGAGAGCTGGGTGATTGGGCAGTTTTCTGCCAAACAAAAATGCTAGTAGAGGCCATTGTTCCTTTTCTGAGACCTCCAGCTGGGCACCATATCTGAGTCTCCATCTACCCAGTTGAATGCTCAGATCCTGCCCCATAGCAGGTAACCCAAGCTGTTTCTAGTGGCTTTTTCATATGAAAAGCCTGGCTTGGTTCATGCTTCAGACTTTCTTAAAATATCTTAAACAAGCAACATCTGGCCTCAGCATGCCCCATACTTCCTGCTAAGAGGCCCCAACCAGCACTAGCAGCAGCCAGCCTTAGTTTGCAGCTTTTCCTTGCCTGGGCACCTCCAAGCCCAGCACAAGTAGCAGCTACCTGCAGATCAATTTCTAGCTTATACTGAGTGGCCCTGGCAGGACATAAATGGCAGCTGACCTTGGCCAGTTCTGGGAGGTCCCACAGCTAGTGCATCCAGTGGACAGCTCCTGGCCATGTGAAGCACAACCCAACCATTCCACAAGTGACACACTCAAGGGGTGACAGTGGGCATCAGAACCCCACTGAAGTAAGTCCTGCTCCATGAGGTGGGCCTCTGCACAGCTGACCCTTCATGGTAATCAGTGACTGCACCCAGTCTTTCCAGCTGATTGGCCTGGGGGTCAATACTTCTCATTGAGGTGCCCACAGCAATCAAGTTTCAGCTACACTAGGAGGGTGTACACAACATACATGACGGGGCTCACACCTGGAGTGCCCAGCTTGTGTAACTGGGGAGGCTGTGCCACAGGACCCTTCAGGATACTTACTACATTAGGCTACTCTATCAAGCCTGGGAGACATAGCAACTCTACTAACACAGAGAAACAAACACAGGGAGGCTGCCAAAAAGAGGAGACAAAGACACATGTCCCAAATTAGAGAACAGAACACAACTCCAGAAAAAGAACTAAACACAATGGAGACAAGCAATCTACTAGATTTGCAGAGTGCAAAACACTGGTTATAGGAATGCTCAGAATACTTGGCAAGAACATTAACAGCATAAAAAAGTCATGGAAACCATAAAAAGAAACAGTCAGAAATGAAGGATACACTAACTGAAATGAAGAATAACTTACAGAGAATCAATAGGACAATAGGTGGAGCTGAACATCAAATCAGTACATTTAAGTTATTTTATGTATTTATTTTTTAGATATATATTTTTATTGTTGTTATATTAAACATTCATCTCATTCCCCGCCCCCTGTGCTCCCCTTTCCCCTCTCCTTATCCCCCAACCACAGTCAATCCCACATGTTGTTTGTGTCCATGAGTCATACATGCTAGTTCATTGACTATACTGTTCCCCTTCCTCACCTCCTTCTCCCCCTCCCCCACCCCTCCCCTCTACACACTGAAAGTGTGTTCCCTCTTTTTGCATCTCTGGTTCTGTTTTGTTTGTTTGTTTTGCTCATTAATCTCCTGTATTAGGTGAGAACATGTAGTATTTAATTTTGCCACCTGGCTTATCTCACTAAGCATAATACTTTCCAGTTCCATCCATGCTATCACTAATGGTAGGAGTTCTCTCTTTCTCTCTGCTGCATAGAACATCGTTGCATAAATGTACCAAAGTTTTTTGATCCATTCATTTACTGAAGGGCACTTAGGTTGTTTCTAGCACTTGGCTATTGTAAATAGTGCTGCTATGAACATAGGGGTGCATAGATTCTTCTGAATTGGTATTTCAGGATTTTTTGTTTATAATCCTCGCAGTGGAATCACTGGGTCATAGGACTGTTCTATTTTTAGCTTTTTGAGGAAATTTCATACTGTCTTCCATAATGGCTATACCAGTCTGCATTCCCATCAGCAGTGCACCAGGGTTCCCTTTTCCTCACATCCTTGCCAGCACTTGTTGTTTGTTGATTTGTCGATGATGGCCATTCTGACAGGTGTGAGGTGGTGTCTCTTAGTTTCAATTTGCATTTCTCTGATGGCTAATGATGTTGTGCATTCTTTCATATGCCTGTGGGCCCTTTGTATGTCTTCCTTGGAGAAGTATCTGTTCAGGTCCTTTGCCCATTTGTTAATTGGGTTATCTCTCTGGTGTTGAGTCGTATTAGCTCTTTATATATTTTGGAGATCAAATCCTTGTCTGATGTGTTATTGACAAATATGTTTTCCCATATGGTTGGTTCCCTTTTTATTTTCTCGATATTTTCTTTAGCTGAGCAGAAGCATTTTAGTTTGATGTAGTTCCATTTGTCTATTTGTTCCTTTATTTCCCTTGCCTTGGGAGATATTTCAGTGAAAACTTTTCTGTGTGGGATATCTGCAATGTTTTTGCCTACATTTTTCCCTAGGGCTTTTATGGTAGCTCTGCTTATGTTTAAGTCTTTTATCCAACTTGAGTTTACTCTGGTGTATGGTGTAAGTTGGTGGTCTAGTTGCAATTTTTTTCATGCTCCTGTCCAGTTCTCCCAACACCACTTATCAAAGAGTCTATTTGCCCTCCATTTTATGTTCCTTCCCTCTTTGTCAAATATTAGTTGCCCATAGTGTCTTGGGTTTATTTCTGGGCTCTCTATTCTGTTCCATTGATCTGTTTGTCTGTTCTTGTGCCAGTACCAGACTGTTTTGGTTACTATGGCTTTGTAATATAGCTTGATATTCGGTATTGTGATTCCTCCTACTTCATTCTTCTTTCTCAGGATTGCTGTAGCAATTTGGGGTCTTTTTTGACTCCATATGATTTTTAAAAAGTGTTTGTTTCAATTCTGTGAAATATGATGTTAGTATTTTAATAGGAATTGCATTGAATCTGTAGATGGCTTTGGGTATTATGGACATTTTAATGATGTTAATTCTTCCCAACCACGCACATGGTATGTGCTTCCATTTATTTGTATCTTCCTTAATTTCTTTCTTCAGTGTTCCACAGTTTTCTGAGTACAAGTCCTTTACCTTTATGGTTAAGTTGATTCCTAAGTACTTTATTTTTCTTATTGCTATGGTAAATGGGATTTGTTTTCTAGCTTCTATCTCTAATGTTTCCTGGTTAATATATAAAAATGCCTTTGATTTCTGGATATTGACTTTGTATCCATCTATTTTGCTAAATTTAGTTATTAGGTGGAGTAGTTTTGTAATGGAATCTATAGAATTTTGTATGTACACCATGTCATCTGCAAACAATGACAGTTTTACTTCCTCCTTTCCAATTTGAATACTGTTAATTCATTTTTCTTGTCTGATTGCTGTGGCTAGAACTTCCAAGACTATGTTGAATAGAAGTGGAGAGAGTGGACTCCCTTGCCTTGTTCCTGACATTAAGGGAAAGGCTTTCAGGTTTTTCCTGTTGAGTATGATATTAGCTTCAGGTTTCTCATATATGGCCTTTATTATGTTGAGGTATGTTCCCTCTATTCCCATAATCATAAAAGGGTGCTGTACTTTATTATATGTTTTCTCAGCATCTATTGATATGATCATATGGTTTTTGTCTTTCAGTTTGTTTATGTGGTGTATTACATTTATTGATTTGCAAATATTGAACCATCCTTGCATCCCTAGGATGAATCTCACTGGGTCATGGTGTATACTTTCTTAAATGTATTGCTGGATCCAGTCTGCCAATATTTTGTTAAGAATTTTCACATCTAAGTTCATCAGAGATATTGGCCTGTAGTTTTCTTTCTTTGTTGGGTCTTGACCTGGTTTTGGAATTGGAATTACACTGACTTCATAAAAGGAGTTTGGGAGTCTTCCCTCTTCTTGGATTTTTTGGATTAATTTGAGAAGGATAGGTGTTAGTTCTTCCCTAAATGTTGAGTAAAATTTAACTGTGTAGCCACTTGGTCGTGGCTCTTGTGCTTTGGGAGATTTTGATTACTTATTCAATTTCACTAGTTGTTATTGGTCTATTCAGGCTTTCTGCTTCTTGTTTGAGTTTTGGTATGTGATCCATTTTCAGAAATTTGTCCATTTCACCCAGGTTGTCAAATTTCTTATCATATAGTTGTGAGTAGTAATTTCTTACAATCCTTTGTATTGTTTAATTCTGCTCTGATCTTGATAATTTCCTTCCTTTGGCTTGCTCTGGGCTTTGTTTGTGGTTGGTGTTCTAATTCTTGAAGTTTTATGGTTAGGTTGTTTGTATGAGTTTCTTCTAGCCTTTTTAGGTATGCCTGTATTGCTATGAATTTCCCCCTCAGGGGGAAATATATTTTTTCCCAGTTTTTTCAAAAAAAAATTATTGTTGTTTTATTACGTCCATCCCCTTTTTGCTCCCCTCTGTCCCCCTCCCCACCCACCCATTCCCCCCAAAGTCAATCCCACCTGTTGTCCATGTCCATGGTTCCTTTATACGAGGTTCTTGTCTAAACTGCTCCCCTTCCTTGCCTCTGCCTCCCCCCTCCCCCCAACCCCTTTCCCCCTGACCACTGAAGGCCTATTTACTGTATTCATGTATTTGGTTCTGTTTTGCTTGTTGTTAGTTTTGTTCATTATTGTCCTGTAATGGGTGATATCATATGATATTTGTCCTTCACTGACTGGCTTA